>JAODAL010029115.1:0-52168 GCA_025379985.1 Phyllomedusa bahiana | reverse complement strand
ATGCAGTGGGTGTTCTGGGGCGGGACGCACCAGATTTGAAAACTCCAAGGCATGTATGAATGCCAGTCGGCAAAGTGAGGCGCATTACAGCTCTGACAGGCAGACCTAGTTCAATGTGGTCTACCTGAGCCGGAGGAGGAGAAGTGGAGCTAGAAATTATTTTAATGAGACAAAATGTACAGTTACAACAGTACAATAATAAAAATTATTTGTCAATAAAAGAAAATTAAAATTAATAAAGAGAAAATATCCAAGTTGTATAAAAAGATTTCAATGTATTGCAAAAGTTGATCATTAAAATTATTGGAAATATATATAATATCTCAAAAGCTAGAAATATCAGCTATAAAATGTCTTAAAAATTCCAAAAAACAAACTCATTTTACATTAAATAAGCCACTGATAACGTTGTACTGATGTTAATTTTTTCATTGTTAATACCAACAATTGGAGATTTATTTTTGCTGCTTTCATCTTTTATTCTATTTACTATTTACAGCAAGAGCCAGCACAGCACAGGTATTGCTGGGACCTGTGGTCCTCCAAGCAGGATTCTATTCACTGACATGCTTAATGATTTATCTCTGATTTCCAGCGTATCTCTAAACTTAATACATGTTAGGTGCATTACTTATGCGCCTAAGTTCCGCAATGTGCCTTACACACAGGCGAGGCGTGGGGAACTTTACACCGCATTTATGAGTGCACGACATGCCCATACATTAGGTGCTGTTTTCATGGAAAAACATGTGAAGATAGCCACCTCTTCATACATGTCCCCCTAAGACTTTCTTTTTGCCCAAATGAAAGGGAGCTCTGGTTGCTATAGGCAACAAAGAAAGTCTGAGACCTAGATTCTGGAGGTGGCACAAAGAGGAGTAGGACACAGAGTGGCACAATGGCAGCGTGTGGAGGTGATGGCAGCAGCAACAACAGCAGCAGCAGCATGAGGTCAGAGAGTGGCATAATGACAGAGTGTGGAGGTCACGGCACCAGCAACAGCAGCAGCAGCATGAGGTCATAGAGTGGCACAATGACAGAGTGTGGTTGTGAGTGGCAATACCAGTCCCTGGTAAAGATGGTGGTAGGCAGATGGAGCAAATGGCAGCAGATGTGTGGCATCAGGAGGGTGGCGGAATTAGAAGAGTGGCTGAGGCAGGTAGATTGAATCCAGACTCATTTCTCAAAGTTTTGGTGAGGCGTCATGGCTGATGTAATCGGATGCCTAAGGCATTGGTGTGTGGAAATCCTGGCCGATCCATGCCTGGTTCATCTTGACAAAGGTCAGTCGCTCCTTGCGGTAATGATGGCCCCTGCCGCACTAAACACCCGCTCTGATGCCACACTACTGGCTGGGCAGGACAGCTTCTCA
The DNA here is from genome assembly GCA_025379985.1 of Phyllomedusa bahiana. Taxonomy (NCBI): domain Eukaryota; kingdom Metazoa; phylum Chordata; class Amphibia; order Anura; family Hylidae; genus Phyllomedusa; species Phyllomedusa bahiana. The sequence goes on along the minus strand of JAODAL010029115.1, from coordinate 50,796 downwards.
ATTGCAAATTCGCCAAGTTACGGCCACACATCCAGTTTGGCTGCCCAGTAGTCCAGCAGATCTTCTAACTGGGGTGGCAGAGTGCTGTCCAAGTAGGCCACGACCTGTTGGTTCAGGGTCTTCTCCAGGTCCTGCTGCTGCTGCTGGTGAGTGCCCTCCTCACTAGGCGGATGAAGAAATCTGCTGCTCATCAGTGACTCCAAACTTAGGTTGCTTCTGATGGAGCTGGTACTGCTCCTGCCCCCCCACCTTCCCACAGCAGCTGTGGCAGTGGTACGAGAGCGCTGAGGAAACCCCTGGTCAGATCTGTTAAAGGATGTACCATGCTGCACATAGGCAGTGGCCAACTGACTACAGAGGATTTCTCTATAGTATTTGAGTTTGTCCTCCCTCTCTGGAAAAAAGGCTCCCATTTTGGACCGAGGGTTCAAGAGGGTGGAGAACCAGAAGTCATCCCTCTGCCGGATGGTGACTATTCGGCTGTCACTAGCCAGGCAGATCAGCTGCAGGCCATCTGCACAAGTGACTCTGAGGGACTCCCTGCCTCCATTTCCACTGTATACTGCCATGGTGCTTCGGGGGTCATCTACCTCGTCTTCCTCATCTCCATCTACCTCCTTCAGCTGCTCCTGCTCTCCTGTCACCTGGATAGAAAAAACACTCATTTCACCAGACAATGCTTGTGCTCCAATGTCCTCCTCCTCCTCCAGTTCAGTCCCCACCGGACTCATGTGGCCGCTAGATGTAGTCGCCATGTCTCCAGTCTCCTGCCCAGACAGATTTTTCAGCATCTGTTCCAGGACATGAAGCAGTGGAATGACGTTATTCATCCCGTAGTCCTGGCGACTGACAAATAACGTCGCCTCCTCAAACGGCCTCCGCAAACGGCAGGTGTCACCCATGAGCTGCCACTGACTGACATCAGTTACACAGGGGAGTACCCCTGTCTGCATGGATCATCAAAAAATCGTTAATAGCCTTTCTCTGTTCATAAAGTCGGTCTAACATGTGTAGGCTGGAATTCCAACGGGTGGAAAAATTGCATATCAGCGTGTGTAGGGAGAGGCCGTTCTGCCTCTGCAACTCGAGGAGCGTGTGCCTGGCTTTGTAGGAATGGATGAAGTGCATGCACAGTTTCCTGGCCATTTTCAGAATGTTCTGAAGATCTGTGGAAGACTTCAGAAACCTTTTCACAACCAGATTGAACACGTGCGCCATGCAGGGCACATGGACCATCCCTGCTCATTTCAGCACGGACACCATGTTCCTCCTATTTTCCGTCAGCATGGTTCCGATTTGCAGTTGGCACGGAGAAAGCCACACATCGATTTCTTGCTGCATTACGTGGAGCAGTTCCTCCCCTGTGTGACTTCGTTCGCCGAGGCAAGCCAGGTGTAGAACTGCATGACACCGCTGTGCCATACACATGTGGTATGATGGAGCAGCACTTGATGGCGTATAATGGCGGTGGTGGTGGAAGAGGAGGTGGACATTGGCGCAGGAGCAGCAGTTTGACAACGTGGAGGAGAAAGCGGTGTCTCCTGTCCAAGTTGTTGGTGGGGCTGGGCAGGAAGCACATTCACCCAGTGGGCTGTAAAGGACACGTACTGGCCCTGACCATAGTTACAACTCTAACGTCCGCGCTGCCATGCACCTTGGAAGAAACCGATAGGCTCAAGGACTGGCCCACCTTCTGTTCTACATATTTGTAAAGGGCTGGTCCTGCCTTTTTGGAAAATAAATTATGGTTTGGGACTCTCCACCTCGGCTCCGCACAAACCATTAGTTCTCTGAACGGTGCAGAGTCCACCACTTGGAAAGGGGGGGACTGAAGTACCAACAACTTGGACAGGAGCACGTTCAGCTTCTGCACCTTAGGATGGTTGGACGCATACTGTTGTCTCTTTGCAATCGCCTCGTTAAACGACTGCTGGCGCCATCAATAGCGAGGAGCAGGAGCATCTGGACTGGGAGATGATGGCAAAGACAAACAGCTCCCTTCTGCAGAGGTGGTGGAGGCTTGACTGGCTGCAATGGCATGCATGCCACTGGGCGCTGCTGCTGCTGTTGTTTCGGTGGCAGGATGGACCACCATATCTGAGCCACGTTTCTCCCAGGCCACCGGATGGTGACGCTGCATGTGTTGACGCAGGGCTGTGGTGCCAATGTTAGCTCCCTGGCCACGCTTCACTTTCTGCCCACAAATTCTGCATATACCCATGTTTGGTTCCTCTGGTGTCTTAGCAAAAAACTGCCACACCGCCGAGTAGGTGGTTTTACCGCCAACGCTCCGCACTGAGTGACTACTACTACCGCTGCCTCGGTGAGCCCCTGTGCCGCTACTTTCTTCGACCTGCGAAGAGGGTCATATTCCCCATGGCCGTTTGTCTCCCGACCTCGCACTGCTGCTACCCTGCTGACTCACGGCCACACTACCGACTTGCTGACTGCGCCGCTGCCTGTTACGCAAGCTGACGCCCTCTTCTCCTTATGATGATGAAGCCCTTGCTTCACCCGGCTCCCAAGTGCGATCAGCTACATCATCATCGATTATTGTTGGATCTTCACTGCTGTCCTCCTCAACGGTCTTGGTATGCAGAGCCTAACCTCTCACAACATGACCTCCACATCCATACTTTGCTGCCTACTGCACGAAGCACAGGATGTCGGCCCGACTTCTTTGCTGCCAAGTAGCTGCTTACTGTCCTCAAATTGTTCATCCTCGCTGTATAGTGGCGCTGAGCCCAGACCACATAGTAGATCTCTGGCTGAGGTAACCGAACGGGATAGAGGCGGGTTGTGGACAGGTGAGAGCCACTGAGCTGTTCCTGGGCTATGCCAACTAAGGGTTGTGTCTGATGAACCCACTGACTCTTGGCTGGGGTAGTCAGATGTCATCTGGGATGAGGTTGATGACCTAGTCAACAAATGAAGAACCCTTCGGTTGGTGGTCAACACACGGCCACTAGATGACACCGGCAGTTCTGGCCTCACCGAGTCACCCCTGCTGCGACGTCCCCTTACTGTGCTGCGACCTGTGCCTGCTCCAGGAATGTTTGTGCCACTGCCACTCCTATGGGAAGAGACTGCCACCTCTCTGTCTTACATACTGTTTGTTCAAAAATTTACAGACTCTGTTTAATGAAGATATCTGCATATGATAAATAAACACCCTGTATTTGACTCCAAATGAACCCTCTAACAGGCTTGGGTAACCCTTGGATATAAATTGCTCTCCAGAAATGACCAGGAAAAAATTACTCGTATGTGGTGTTTAAAAACATTGTGTATTTTGCTGAATATAAAAGCACAAACACGCTTAATTTACCCTTGAATATAAATTGCGCACCAGAAAACACCAGGAGAAATTTACTCGTATCTGGCATTTAAAAACACCGTGTATTTTACTAATATAAAAGCACAAACACACTTAATTAACCCTCGGATATAAATTGTGCTCCAGAAATGACCAGGAAAAATGTACTTGTATGTGGCGTTAAAAAACACTGTGTATTTTACTGAATATAAAAGCACAAACAGGCTTAATTAATCCTTGGATATAAAATGCGCTCCGCACATGACCAGGAAAAATGTAGTCGTGTAAAACCACTAATAGGCTTAATTAACCCTTGGATATTCAGTGCGCTCTAGAAATGACCAGATGGCATTAAAATGTATATGGGGCAGAATTAGACCCACCCACTTGAATTACAATACCCCACAAACTGAATCAAAATGATAACAGAAGAGGAGCAGTCTCGGATAAAAGCAGTGACATCCCCACAAAATCGCTGTTAAAAGCAATTTCCTTTGTGTGAGATCTCTGCTGCTACTGCATGTCACGGCACAAGGAGAGCAGTGTAAGGAGCGAGCATGGCGTCCGTACTTATAGTGCTGTGACGTTACTTGATGTCTGCAGATGTCATTTAGGGTCTTCCTTTCTTCCTCCCAGAGTTCTCTTCCCCATGTCACACCATGTGCTGGCGGTCATTTTAGCAATAAAAAACACGCTTTGTTCCCGCGAATCACCCCAAACTTCGACTTCTTGCAGAACCGAAGTTTTCCTGAAATTCTAAACGAATTCCACTTCATTAAAATCGATACGCCCATCTCTAGTCTCCTGCCAGTTGCCATTTCCAATACCGGTGTCTTGTCTTGTGTCAAAGGGGCCCCGTAGCAGCTGCTACTGCTGTACTTGCTGTGGCTACGCCGTCCTCGTGTTTTCAGTGAGCCATTGAACGGAATGGATTATTTTCGCCTATGAATTTTTTTCTGTGACTCTTGTAGCCTAATTGTCTTGACTAAGATGTACCACGTATCCAGTTTACTGTTGTGGATGTTAATTCCAGCTTCACCTCACTTGTTTGGGTGTAAAAATTAAGCTGGTGTTCCTCTCCCATAGACTTTAATGGGAATCAGAGATTCGGGAGATAATTCTAGAATCTACTAGAATCAGATTATTGGCCAAATCACTCATCACTAATCTTAAAGTACAATGTGTCACGAGAAAACAATCTCTGAAACATATGGATAGATTAAAGTGTCGAAAAGTTATTCTTAAATAAAGTGACACACGCCAGATTTAAAAAAATGGGGCTCTGTCAGAGAGGCCAAAACTGGCTCCGGTGGTACGGGGTTAAATGATGTAGTCATATGAACTTAATCTGTAAAATCCTGTAATTTTGATTGCCCCTACAGGCTGCAGAAAGGTGTCGCTACTGGGTCCACCCAATTAATAAACTGTGGTACAGTCAAGGGCACATTAGTCAATTGTACGCTAAACTAAGAAGGTTATATGTACAGGGCTGTTTCTAGGCTAAAATGCACTCAGGCCAGGGAGAAATTTTTTTTTATTTTGCAGGACAAGATGTACTTTCTAATGGGTGTTATTCATTTATACTTTTAGAATAACGGGGAAACCGAAAAAAAAATTTTTTCCAAGTGGGAAAAAATTGTGAAAAAAAACTTTTTTCCCCCCAGTTTGCGGGGGTTTTTTTGCTTTTACGGCGTTCATTCTTTGGTCAATAAAATGTATTTCTGTATTTCTATGGTTGAAAACCACCCGGGTTTAAAACCAAAATTTTTAAAGGTTTTTTATTTTTTTTTTTTGTACTTTTTAAAAAATTTATTTATTTATTTTTTTTATGTAACATTTAGCCCCCCCTATGGTGCTTACCACTGGGGGGGCGAAATTTTTTAATAAAGCCTAATGCTTTGAAATTTTGAAATTCATTGGGGTTTTGTACAAAATGGGGGGTTTTCCCCAAATTCCTGCCCTGGGCCCGGGGGAAGGGGGGAAACCCCCGGCAAATGTAATTTGGGGGGACCCCATCGGCCTGATGCGAGGACTGTAACGATCGGGTGCGCCACAGTTTCGTCTTCATTCAGACGCCGTGGCCATTTTTTTGCCGCTGTTTATGGGGTGTTAGCTGCGTTCACCGCTAACACCAGGGGGGACTGTGGGGGGCGGTCGCGGAGCACCCCCCTGAAAATTTCCCCTTAGGGGCCCCTTTGGGATTTTATAATTACGCCCGGGGTTCGTTAAATTTTTAAAAGGCAGAAAGGAAGTAAAAATAAAAGATCTCCCCACGGGAAAAGGGGATTTTTAACTACCACCAAACTACCATTATTGTAAAGGGAATGGGCCGGCGCCCCCTCCGTCCCAGGTGCGGGGCCACACCCCGGGGGTCCCCCGCACGGGGCGGCACCCCCCGCCCGCATGTGGGGGTGGGCACGCTCCCCGGGCCGGGGCCATTCCCCTCCTACCCCCCCCGGCCGCTCCCTGTTGCTGCCCCATTCTCCCGGCGCCGCCACCCTCCCCTTTAAAAGGCCCGGCGCCGCCGGCTCTGTGAAATTTAAAGGGCTAGGGCACCGGAAATTTGGGTATTCCCGGGCCCAACTCCCCTTTAAATTTAAACCCTCCCCCCTTCCGGGTGCTTGTTGCGGGACCCTTTAGTCCCATTTACCCTTTGGAAAAAGCTTTCCCAAGCCTTGTTTGATTTACCGTGAAACCGTACCATTAGCTTCTTTTCCCTCGCCCAAACGCATCATGCCCCTGCCCGACCTACCCCTGTCCATGACCACAAACCATTGCCGCCTTTTCCTGACCTTTTTGGCCCCTTTTTTCCCCCGACTACGAGCCTCCCCTGCCCATTCTGCCCCCACCTAAAACCTCGGCTGCCTCCGCAAGAAAGTCACGTCAGGGGTTAACGACCGGGTGGGGAACCCCCGGGCAGCAAGTCCATCTGGGTTTTGAAAGGGGGGCTCTGGTAAAAACCCGGGGCCCTTTACTTTTTTCCCGCCACGGGGGGGTTTTAAAGGGCCATCGCTTGGGTGGTCCAGGGGGATCCACAAATTCCGCCGTGACAATTTATTTTGCACCAAAAAACCTTTCCCGGGTAAATAAAAGGAACACTCACTAGGAAAAGGGGAGCCCCTTCAATGTGTGATGTAGTCACCACCTTTACGCCCCGGCCGGTGGTGTGCGGAATCCACACCCACAGGCTAACAGACTAAAGTGACGTCACTGAGGCTATAGCTTACAGAGGCCGAGTATGCACAAAAAAAACCAATGCGTTTTAGAGACTAACAGTCTCCTTTGTCAGGGCATTGTAGTCATTATTATTTTTCTCCTAAAAAGAGATCTAGTGATTCTGGGGATCCTTTCCAAATGAACAGAAAATTGGGGCAGATTTATCAATAGTGTCTTACTTTTAGACAGTGAAAAATTTTAGACTAGACAGTCTTATAATGCGCCACATTTAAAAATAGTTTTTGAAAAATTTGGGGTGCAAGTTAAAAACTTTTCTAGTCTAATTTTGTCCCACAATTAAGTTTGGATTATTTTTAGGGCAGAAACTCCCGGACAAAATTTTTGTCAAATTTTTGGTCACATTTAAGCCACGACCCCTGTCGTGAAACCACACCCATTTTATGAAGCCACACCCCTTTGTCGGAAGAGGCGCAGAAGCGTCTGAAACTATCTAAAACACATAGTAAATTGGGGAAAAGTTTTGTTTTTTGCCACAAATTAAAATTTAAAAAACCCCCTGGCACAACTCCCTTTAAAAAGTCTGCTCCTTTGAAAAAAATTTATTTTCCATAAAGCAAAAAAGTCTCTTTGTTGACCATCTGGAAATATTAACCTACACATCCACTCTAAAATTTTTCAGCGGGGGGGAGATTTAAATTTCCATAACACTCACTGTGTGCTCATCCATTCAAAAAATCCCAAAAGGGGGCCAACAACGGGTTCATAGCTATTTTACACAGGTGGCAGGAAACCGCAGGGCTCTGTAAAAAGGGAAAAGTCCTCCTTTCACCCCCAGATTTTGCATTTCACAGAGAAAACAAATGACAACCCCAATACCACCCGCCTTCTACAATCCCAAAGGGATTTTCCCTTCCACACACAGCCCCCACCCTGTAAATTGTGCCCCAATTTGGCATGGTTTTTCACTTTTTTTTGGTCCCCCTCAGAAGAAAAAAACCCCCGGGGTTGGACCCAGAAAACCGCACTAGCTTCACAGGAAGCTGTAAGGACAGCACACCTTTCAGGGTTGCTACCCCCACCATAAACCCCTAGGGAGCCCCTGAGCCACAGCCGGGCAACTTCTTTTTTCGCGGGATCTTTTTTGAGACCCAAACCTCTTTCACCAAAGCCCTTTCCGGCCCTAACGGGACCTTTCCCCTTCCCCCTTGGGGAAAAGCTACATCCTTTTAATTTCTCTGGACCCTGAAGCCCGCCTTTTGGTACTGGGTTTCCATCGGGAATATCCCAGAAGAAATCTGGTCTACCCCACTGACCATCTCACCAGTGTCAGAGGAAACATTACCCTGTCAACACCTCTCACCAGTTCTGTTTAACAGCAGACATTTTCAGCCCTTTTGTGGAGATGTTTTTCCCCACTTCCCTTTAAAACCCTTTTAAGGGAGAACACTCACATTCATTGGGCCCCTCCCGAAACTTAAGTTCCCTTGTCAATGGCATACCTATTTACCAAAGGGGGTAAACCCCGGGCCCTGACTGGGAATAAAAATCGCCCTGGCACAAAAAGCCCCCCAGCACCACAAAAATTTTCCGCTTAAAAAAAAACTTCCCTTTTTTCTTGAACCTCGCCACTTTTTAAAAAAAACTAACTGGGAAAGTGCTTTTAAAATAGAACAATTTTTGAAAGGTTTTTTTATGTGTTTTTTTGCAAAAAAAGGCAGAGCATTAAAGCGTAAAATTTCTGCACAGGAAAAAAAAGGGATCAAAAACCCCTCCGTGTGAAAGCCCCTACAACAAGCAAGAAAAAAACAGTGGTGCCCCAAAAAACCCCTCATCAAAGGTCAGGGGTGCCCCTTGCTTTTCAAAAACCGGGGCAACCCCCACTGACACTACATAAGCACCCAAAATAACCCAAAACCCCCCCAAACACCCTCACCAGTATCAGGTCCAAACACATGAATACAGCACTGATTCAACACAGAAGTAAAAATACCCCGGGGCAGCGGGGCTCCAAAAGGAACGTCATCTTGTTTGGGGTTGTTCTCTTCTCCTTTTTTTCTTCTGACCCAAACCTCCATGACATTTTCCCCCGAGAGTTTTCCCCTTTCCCTTTCTTTTTTTGTCCCCGGGAAGCATGCAATGTCTTCTTTTTCCCGGTCACTACTCGTCCCCGTAGAATTTACCACAAATACATCTTAAAAATCCTCTCTTTTTTAGCACTTTTTCCCTTTTAAATTCCCCCCCCCAAAAAGCGTTTTGTTAGACCCCAAAAAAATTTTAAAAATTAAAAAAAGTTAAATAAGTGGCCAAGTAAATAGGTAGAAACCCCCATTTGGTAGGTAAACAGGGCCTTCCTCCCAATTTTTTTGGAAGGTAGGGGCAGGGCCCACCCCTTTAAAAAAGCCCCCCGTTTAATTTGCCAGGTTTGCTGGGGCTGCTCCCGTAAAAAGCCAGGTTCTGGGTTTTTCCCCCGTTTAAATAGCCAGGTAGCTGGGGGTGCCTCCATAAACAAGCCAGGTAGTGGGGCTGGGCCCCCCCGTAATACCAGGTACTGGGGCTGCCCCCAGTAACTAGCCAGGGGCCCGTAATTAGCCATGTTGGGCCCGTAAAATTTTTGCCAGCTAGGGGCCCGTTTAAATTTGCCGTAGGGGCCGGGATGTAGGCAGGCAGGGGCCCTTTGTAAACCAGGCAAAGGGGCCCGTATGTAAGCAGGCAGGGCCCCTAATAGGCACAGGGCCCCCCTAATAGACAGGGGGCCCGTAATTTTGGGAGGGGAGGGGCCCGTAAAATAGGCAGGCAGGGCCAGTTAAAATAAGGCAGACAAGGGGGGTTTATTTGGGGAGAAAGGGCTGGTATAAAGGTAGCAGGGCAGTATTTAGGTAGACAAAGGGAGGTATAAAGGCAGACCGGGGAGGTTTTAAAAGGGAGACCCTGGCATTTATTTGGGAGACGGGGTGGTATTAAAAGGTAGGGCCCGGGGGGAGCATATAGGTAGGGCCGGGGCTTTTAAATAGGTAGACAGAGCAGCATATAGGTTTGACAGGGGGGTATAAAGGGCAGACAGGGCTGATATATGGCAGAACCCCGGGGGGTATATAGTTAGCAGGGGCAGCATATAGGTAGCCAGGGCTTGGGTTTAAAGGGAAAAAAGAGCAGATATGGTAGCCAGGGTTTGGGATATAGGTAACGAGCCCCCGCAATAGGTAGCCAGGGGTATATGGGCAGACAGGGCTGGTATATAGGTTTCCAGGGGGGGGGTATATAGGTTAAACCGGGCATATATAGGGAGCCCGGGTAGTATTTTAAAAAAAAAACAAAAAAAAAAAAAAAACTTTTCCCGAGGGCCTGCTTCCTTTCTGTCCCTTCCCCCGGGGGCCGCCAGCAGCGTGTGCAGGGGGCGGAGCCCCGGGGGCCCCGATGAGGCATAAAAATCGGCACCTGCCCCGGGGGCCTCCTGGGAAAAATTAAAAAACGGGATCAAAAAGATATATCCCCCGCGTTTTAGCCCCCGGCCCCCTGCTTTTCACCCCGCGGGGGCAGGGGGCCCGGCCCGGGTGGCTGCATGGCGGGTCGGTTTTACCCCGGGCCCTTGCGCCGTTTTGGGAGGAGGGGGCCCCCTTTTGGCCCCGGCCCCAGGGGTCCGGTCGTGTTCACCATTGCGGGCCCCCCAGCGCGCCAAAGATAGGGCGCCGGGGCTTTGGGGCCCCCCGGGGGGGAAACACTGGTTTCCCCTTGGGGGGCGATCCGAGGGCCCCCGGCCGGACCCCGCGGGGCCCCCGGGCCAGAAAGCCGGTTTTTTCCCTAGGGCAGTCTGGCCTGGGACGTAACAAAAGCCACGGGGCCCGGTTTCCTTTTTTGGGGGGGACACCCCCGGGCAGCTGCTTTTCACGTCGCTACCCCAGGTAATGCCCCCCTGGGGCCCCCCCCAGGAAATTAAATTTCCCTGCGGCGGGTTTCAGAGCGCGGGGCCCCGACCCCTTTCTAAATTTTGAACGCTGGCCCCCTACCTATATTTGGCCCCTTATTGCCCCCTAACCCTTGTCTAAATGTATGGGTCCCCTTTTAGCTACCCCAAACCCTGCCTCCCATATGGGGACTTATTCCTACCTAAAAAAAGGCCTTTTCTGGGGGTCCCTATTTGCCTATTCTTAAAACCCCGCCCGCCTAAAAGGCCCCCATATAGCCAAGGGGGGAGGGGGGGAAGGGGGCTGAAAATTTAGGGTTCTGGGGGATTTTTGGGGTCTAAATCCCCAGGGCAAGTGCCGGGGGATGTCATGATGGGGTCTGGACCGTATGCCCGAACAAAAGGGGAAAATCAAAAAACTCGTCAGAGAAACGCACCCTGTGGGGTCACAAGATGTAAACTGCATGTAAAACACAAAAGTCTGGTACCCTCTTTTCAAACCCCTATATGGTCCTGTATGGTTTGGGTTTTATACATCTGCAGAGCCTGGGGAAAACTGGGGCCACCACTATAAAAAAGGGAATTTTTACAGTCTGCAGAGCCTGTGTACCCCTGGGATTTACCACCCAAATAGTCAAATGTTTTGGTGGTTATATACAGTCCCCGAGCCTTGTTACACGGTATTTTCCCCTATTTGGGCATTAAATGGGGCATTTTTTTTTGGTCTTTGGGGGTACTGATCAGTAAAATGTAAGGGGGGATTATTCAGTCATTTGGGTGGTTTTTTTTGTGGTCATGTTCTGGTGGTATAATCAGGTATGTAGTAATCATATGTAGTATTGTAGTATTGGTAATGTTGGTCGGGGTATAATGGGATTTGTTTGGATAGCAGAAGGATAGTGATATGTATGGTGAGGTATTTACCCCTTGTATTATCTAACAGCATGTCCTGGTAAATGTTCGTGGTCAGGGAGGTGGGCGAGGGGAGAGGTAGGGGGCCCCATCCAAAAGTTTGCTTTGGGGCCCCCCCTTGCCCACCTCCCTGACCACGAACATTTACCAGGACATGTTGTTAGATAATGTAGATAATACAAGGGGCAAATACCTCACCATACATATCACCATCATACTGCTACCAAACAAATCCCACTATACTAAGACCAACATTACCAATAACACTACTACATAGGAACCTGATTATACCGCCAGAACATGACCACAAAGTGACTGAATAATACCCCTACACTATTACTGATCAGTACACAAAGACCAATAGTACTGCCATATAGTGACCATATAGTGATAGACAGGGCCGCCATCAGAAATTTTGGGGCCCCATACAGCTTGAGCATCAGCCCCCCGTTCCCCACCCCCCGGCCGACCCGACAGAGCCCCACCCATCCCCGTCCCACAACCATCGCCACCCCAGAAATATAAAAAAATGTTTTTGGGGTCACAAGAAAAAAAAATGCAATTGTGCCATCGTTTTTGGATTTAGTTCATGCTGGGTTATACAAGGTACAACAAATACCTCCATATGTCACCATTATAATGTTACTGGCAAAGCCAGTATAACCAGACCAATATTGCCAAGCACCAATATATAAATTCTAAATAATACCGCCACCTATCACTACCATATACTGACTAGTCCCACCATAATGTTATTGACTAAACCAGTATACCAAGACCAATATCACAAAACAACAACAATATACAAGCACCTAATAATATCGGGACATCATCACCACATATCTCCAACATAACAATACTGAGTAATACCGCCATACTGTTAGTGATTATAAACCATCACACCAAAACCTATATTTCCTCCATACAGTGACCCTATAGTGGTAGGTACCAGTGTACACATGTGCTCTGCAAATAGTTTACTTACATTTAGGGCCTCGCAAGTGACATCTTGTCTGTTGAGTCGTTCACTTTCCCTTTTCTTTTCTATTCGGTCCAGACCTCCATGATGACTTCCTCCGTCCACCACTTGTCCCTGTAGAATTTATAACACAAACACCTGAGACTCTTCATTTTTTTTAGCATTTTCCCAACTGAGTGCCCCCTCCCCCCATGTACAAACTCCCCATTTATAATGGCCCAAATGGTAAGAATTACCCCCTGGTAATTATGGGGCTCCCCCAGTCGGTATGTAGGTACAACGGGGCCCCCGGGCGGTAGCTAGGCATCCACCGGGCAGTAGCTAGGTAGCTTGGGGAGACGTAGGTAGCTTCGGGCCCCCGGGCGGTAGCTTAGGGTTCCCATGTAGGTACAATGGGGGCCCCCTGTAGCTTAGGCCACCCCTGTAGGTAGAATAGGGCCCTCTGTAGATTAGGGCCCCCTTGTAGGCAGAATAGTCCCCCCTGTAGATTAGGGCCACTGTAGGCAGAATAGTTCCCCCCCGAAGATTAGAGCCCCTCGTAGGCAGAATAGTCCCGCCCTGTAGATTAAGGCCCCCTGTAGGCAGAATAGTCCTCCCTGTAGATTACGGCCCCTCTGTAGGCAGAATATTTCCCCCCCCCTGTAGGCAAATAGTTCCCCCCCCAGGCATTGGGGCCCCCTGTAAACAAATAGTCCCACCCCAGTCTTTGGGGCCCCCAGTAGCCATAGTTTCCCCCCCCCCCAGTCATTAGGGCCCCCTGTGGGCATAGTCCCCACCCCCAGTATTAGGGCCCCCTGTAGGCTTAGCCCCTCCGGTATTAGGGCACCCTGTAGGCATAGTTCCCCCCCCAGTATTAGGACCCCCTGTAGGCATATTCCCCCCCACCCAGTATTAGGGTCCCCTGTTGGTATTGTTTCCCCCCCCCCCCAGTATTAAGGCCCCCTGTAGGCATAGTTTCCCCCCCCAGTATTAGGGCCCCCTGTAGGCATAGTTTCCCCCCCCCCAGTATTAGGGCCCCCTGTAGGCATAGTTCCCTCCCAGTATTAGGGCCCCCTGTAGGCATAGTTTCCCACCCACAGTATTAGGGCCCCCTGTAGGCATAGTTCCCCCCCCCCAGTATTAGGGCCCCCTGTAGGCATAGTTCCCCCTCCCCCCCTGTATTAGGGTCCCCTGTAGGCATAGTTTCCCCCTCCCCAGTCACTAGGGCCCCCTATAGGTATAGTCCCCCCCAGGGCCCTCTGTAGGTACTTACCTACCTGCTACCTAAGCTGATACATCTGCTACCCCGGTAGTTACGCCCCTGGGAGCTGCTTTTAGTCGTTTTTTCCAGCGTTTTTAGAAAACGAAAAACGCTGAAAAAACAGACGTTTTTCTGTGCGGTGTAGACATAGCCAAATACTTCTGCCATATAGTGCCTACATGGAACTGCTATATACAGCCAGTGCACATAATATTACCGTACAGTACCTAGCTAATACTGCAATGTAGTGGCTTAGGGTGTCTACAGAGGTGAAATAGGAAATTGTTAATAACTTTGATTTTGATCATAATTTAGCTTAGAAGACGATTGTTCAGGAGAACAGAGTTTTCTGTAGGAAAAAAGACAATTGAAAGAATTATTTTTAGCACAAAATAAAGGTTATGCAGTAAAAATGCCCTTGTGGTGTCTTAAGGCTAGGTCTACACTGCATCGGACAAAAAACGGCCAGAAAGCGTCATTTTTTTTTCCCGATGCAGCGCTGCGTTTTTTGTCACGTTTTGCGCAAAAAACACTATTGTTTCTCGTTTTTTTTATGTCACCCATACAATTGTATTGTAGGGGAAGACGCCAAGAAAACTAAAAGCGCCGGCGTATTATACAACATTTTGTATAATACGCGGGTGCCAAAACACGAGTAGAGAAAAGACGAGCTGTGGGGACTACAGCTTGTCTTCTCTACTGCCATCTATGTGGCCGCACGAACTATTGCGTCTTTGGCGCTTTTAAAAAGCTAAAAGTGATGAAGATACGATCGTAATGCTGTGCAGCATAAAACTTCAATTATTATGTTTTTCTTTTTTTTTTGGTTGTAAAAATTGGAGTTATTGTAACAAATGTATACTTTCCAGTACAGTTTTTATCCTGCAACTAGGACTGTCTTTGCATTGAAAATACACCTATTATGACATTTACACTATAAGGCTATGTTCACACGGCTTAAAATGGGACGTATTTTAGTCCGTAATTACGCGCTATAGTGCGCAAATTACGGCTGGAATACGTCCCAAACATTACGGTAATCCACAGTTCTCATAGAAAACGATGGATTACGTCTCCTCTCCCTGCTCGGCGAATACGCCGCGGGGGGAGATAAGTGACATGTGAATTACCAGCGGCGTATACGCGCTGCTGGTAATGAAAGTCTATGGACCGGCGAGGTGCCAGCCCCCCGCTCCCGCCCCCGCCCCCGTTCACACGGCGTAATTGCAGGGCGTAATTACGCCCCGCAAATAAGCCGTGTGAACATTGCCTAAGAGCTAATTGGGTCTGTTGAAATTACGTAGCTCTCTAGTATGATTATCTGATTTGTTATATAACTTATACTGGAAAAAGCAATGACACTCATACTCTATTCATCATGCTTCATTGTCTGTGAGGAGTCCAGTCATCTGTTACAGTCAATCTTTTTTTCAGGGGCATGCAGCTTACAAACATACAATTCCCCATATTTTAGAGATTTTTTTTCCTTCTGTACTATAGGTTTTATATTTCAAATTATAGGTAAATAAATTAAAGGAGGCATTCTAAATATTGCATGAAAAGTTTTCATACTCTTTGTCAGTTGTTTTATAATGAGCTGCACAGCTTGATAACTCTGGATTGTGAGAGAGTGTTTTCAAATTCTATTTTAAATTTTATTGCAGAAATATAATATCATATAAAAAAAAGGAAACTGCACATAACAACATAATATTACATGTTAATTTTTTTTAATAATACTCCATAAAATAGTTTATGGACACATAAACACATGGGCCTTGCCAAGGCACCACACAGTTATTGTTGTTTCAGAACTCTTTAGGTAGGAGCCAACCCCAAATCTTTTTCCAGTCACAGGCAATAGACTCTCCAATAACGTATGCATACGTCCAAGGTTGTTAAGGGGTTAAACTACTACTACAGAACTACAGCATCTTACAGAATAAGAGACACAGAGCTGGAAACATCATGTCTGACACTAGCTTGTGCTGTCCTCAGCAAGGTGGGCATAACCTATGTGACAGGTTCCCTTTAAGCCCTCCTCGCCAGAATCAATACAAAATGTCCATAAAAAGACATGATAAAATGATACATCATTCACAGTATTAATGTGCAAAATAATTAAGCAAATTAGATTTAAAAATGTGACCCCAAAGACTAATTTTTCTCACATATACGTACTGTATATGTGCAGACTCGGACAGGCCCACTGGGGAGTCAGTGAAACCTCCAGTGGACCCTGAGCTTTATCAGCGGGTCCGGACATCACGTTGGTGGGCAGGCCTGGACCTGCTGAATCTTCTTCACTGTACATAGTAGAGAACGAGTGGTGGAACAGAGAGTCAATTGTTACTCTTGTGAGCTGGAGGCGCAGGAGGTGTAATTCAGCAATGTTCTCATGAATCACTGTATTTCCTGGGCTTCAGGCCTAGGAGATGCTGGGAGGAATGTTGCGGCCTAGGTGGTATGATGACGTCATGTCGTTCATGCTGGATACCTGTTCGGTGGGGGAACAGGTGAGATGGGTATTGCTTTTTTTATTATAAGTATAACTCCAGGGGGCTGTATACCTACAGGAGAAATATACCTACCTATCTACCTACAGAGGGCATATATACCTATCTACAGTGGTCTACAATACCTAACTACAGTGGCCCAATATACCTACCTCCTTAATGGGGAGCAATATTACTACCTACTTATGTAATGGGGACTCCTAAAAAGAGTTTTAAATTGGTAGGCAAGTGCTGGAAAAATGAGAAATCTAAGAAGTTTTATGGTAAATTCAGCAGGGGCGAGTTGTGGCTGGGAGAAGTCATCATGACAGCCTGAGTCAAATAAAGAACAAAAGGGAAAAAGATGTCTCCTGTGACTCCTGGATGTCAGGAGTTACTTCTATGTTGGATCAGTGCTGTACTCACTGTCAGGTGATTGTAACCTGAGCTGCTGTCCGACTACTATGTGATCTCCATATGGCGATATTGTAGGTTATATTAGCGATTGTATGGCGGTAGCATACACTTGTCCCTGATTGTAAAAGTGAGTGCACATCTGTCCCTTACCCTGTGATTAGGGGTTTCACTTTTAGTTTCTTTATTGTATTTATAGTGTTATTTATTTTAGGTGAGGTGCATGACCAAGGGAACACTTAGGGGCAGGTATTGTATGTGAACTGTTGGGGGAAGCGGATATTGTATGTAGACTGGTGGAGGGAGCAGATAATGTATGTGGATGGGTGTGTGGAGACAAATTGTATGTGGACTGGTTGGGGGAGGCAGATATTGTATGTGGATGGGTGGGTGGCGAAAAATTGTATGTGGACTGGTGGGGAGGCAGATATTGTATGTGGGCAGGTGGGGTAAGCGGATATTGTATGGGGGCTGGTGGGAGTTTGCAAGGAACGGCCTATAAAAAGAGGTGTGGCATGAGAAGTGGGGTGTGGTCTGTAACAGGTTGTGGCAAACAGTGACAATCCCAGGCAGCAAAAGTTCTAGCTATGCCATTGCCCACATCTAATTTTACTTGAGCGCCGTCTGGAGAACAAACAGGAGAAGCAGGATGGTGGTACAGTAAAAGGCTTATGAGCATGTGGCAGCAGACCTGTCTTCTCACTTCCTGCTCATTACAGGCTGACTGAATCGTGGGGCAAGTTATAGCAGGGGCATTACTGGAGCCACTCAGCCATGTATCTATCTATAGTATGTTAGACTGTGACAAGCGTGTAAGACAGAAAGCTGTGTGAGACAGACTGATGTGGGAGACGGAGATATGTGAGACAGTTGGACTAATGTGTGAGAGAGATCGTTGTGTGACACAGACAGATATATACCTCACTTGGTATTGTGTACTGCACAATGCAGTTCTGTTTTGCACACTGTATTACATGGTAAAATACAGGCATTTATGTCTGAGAAAATTAACAGGTAATATTTTCATGTACAGTAGTTGTAGGGTGAGCCAAAAGATCAACTCCCCTGGTGGGCCCCAGTCCGCTCAGTCCGACACTGATTTCTGAAGACATAACAGCTTAGACAGTGTTATTCCCTAATCCTTAGTGAGACTGAGGTAACATGTTAGTTACATCGATCACGCTGTCTGCTGAATAGCACAATATGAGGACATCATGTTGCAATAAATTACATTCTTGCAGGTCAGAGTTGATTGTGTTTTTTACTACTGAACTGCGGTTCATCTTTACGTGTGAATACATTCTCAGAGGACAGGTCATCCTGTTCATTAAAAATCATGTGTTACAATGGACCTGCAGTAACATGTCTTGTGTGAACAAAGAAGCTCATTGTATGTTCCTCACTTTCATGTTATTTTATACTTTTATGTTTTACATTCTCTTAAAAATATTTCCACACTCTATTGGTGGTGAGGGTTTTTTTTTTAGACACATAGGGCCTCATATATGAAAACTGTCTCGGTTTAAAATTTTCTTTGTTGCCCATAGCAACCAATCAGAGCTCCCCTTCCATTTCATATAGTGCTCTGAAAAGATGAAAGAAAAAAAATTCTGATCGGTTGCTATGGGCCCCAAATAGTGATGATTAGGGATGAGCGATTATAATCGACAAAGTTGAAATCGGCATGGTTTTAAGGTTGATCGTAAATTTCCGATCACGTGATAATTTAGGTGAGAATCTGCGCATAATCTATTTCTATCGCGCCATTTTCGGCACTTCCTGTCATTTTGGCAGCCAGCATAGAGCATAACAGACAGAGAGCAGGTGAGCTGGGTGTGCACATCAGTACTGATTGTAATGGTTGTCCTTGGCTGTGAAAAATCTCATGACCTCGTTTTGCATAGAACAAGCCCTTCCTGTTCGGCATCAGTGAGGTCAGTGTGTCCATTAGAGCAGAGACGAGTTTTAAGATCTCTCACAATACAGCTCAGCTCAGAGACACAGTTCTCTTTTGTATTCACGCAGACAACTAGCTTTTAGCTTGATGAACATTATGAACATAGGTGTAGTATTAGAGAATTGGAGTTCTTTAGGTTAGCTTAGACTTATAAAGAAGCATCTAGCGGCTGTACAGTCCGAGGGAGGGGGTGCTGGTGGCGGGCGAACACAGACAGACAGGTAGGCTTTTGAAAGGAGAGTGTATATTAGCAAACCAGACTCATGCTTTGAACCTCATTAATTAGCTTTTTTTTATCCCACTTTAGCCAGCACGCCTCAGCACCTGAGGTGAAATAGTACCTTTTATTTTCTGCAGCCCAGTTTTGTTCAAAGACCCCCCACCTTGTACTTACATTAGGATACATGAAATTTTCTAGTAACTGCTGTTTATGTCATTGTGCAAAAACCCTCCTTTTATTATCCGTACACTATTTAATTAAGAGTATTCACTTTGGCGCAGCCCATGTTTTTGTTTCTAGACCCACCTTGACTTATATTACGGATCAGAAATTTGCTAGTAATTGTAGGTGTAATGTCAAAGGTGCAAAAACCACCTTTTATAATCCGTACACAATAAAATATGTTGTTTTATTCACATTGGGGCGCAGCACAAAGTAATTTTTGTTCAAAGAACCATCTTGACTTAAATTACGATACAAAAATTTGCTAGTAATTGCAGGTGTATTTCCTAGGTGCAAAAACCGACTTTTTATTATCCGTACACAATTTAATTAGGTGTTTTTCAACTTTGGGCGCAGACATTTTGTTCCAAAGACCCATCTGTACTTATATACGATACAGCAATTTGCTAGAAAAGCAGGTGTATTTCATAGGTTGCAAAAACCACTTTATATAATTATCTGTACACAATTAATAAGGTGTATTTCACTTTGGCGCATGGCCATTTTGTCCAAAGACCAACTTGTACTTATATTACGATACAGAAATTTGCTAATAATTGCAGGTGTATTTCAAAGGTGCAAAATCCACCTTTTAAATACGAACACAAGTTAATTAGGTGTTAATTCACTTTGGGTGCAGGCCAATTTTGTTCCAAAGACCCATCTTGTACTTATATTAGGATACAGACATTTAGCTAGGAATTGCAGGTTTATTTCATAGGTGCTAAAACCCAACTTTTCTTAATCTGGTCAAACATTTAAATAGCTGTATTTCACTTATGGTGCGGCCCAGTTTTTTCAAAAGATCCCCTTGTACTTAAATATTAATACCAGAAATTTTGTGGTAACTGCTGTTGTTTTCAAAGGTCATAAACACCACCTTTTCCTTATCCGTATAACAATTAAATAGCTTATTGCTCTTTGTATTCGCCCCAGTTTTTTCTCAATAGCCACCTTGTATTAAACTTGGATACATAAATTTCGTAGATTACTGCTGGTTGTATTATCATATGGTGCAAAAACCACAGTTTGTTATTCCTATAACTTTTAAATACTGTATTGCACCGAGGTGCAGTCCCTCAGTTTTTTTTCAAATAGCCACTTTGTATATGACAATTGTGATAAAGAAATTATCTTCTAACATCTGTTCTCGTTTGTACATTGAGCGTGCAAAAAAACGCATTTCTCATCCGTGTAACTTCTGAATAGTTTTATTGGCACTCCGATAAATCTCAGTGTGTGTGCGCAGATAGCGCACTTGTATGATATTATGTGTTTGAAAAAATCTTTCCTAGTCCTAACTGGGCATTGTTAAATCCCTGGGACTGAAGGAAGAACAACTGTTGACTTTTGTGTCTTAGGTTCATCCAAAGACCGGCATTCACAGTTATTCGCTAGAAACATTTCAGTTTCTTTTTCCTAGTGGGCTGTAGAAATTAATAGGGATTAAGAATAGCTGAGATTTGCCGTCTTTTAAATAAAGACTGTCAAAAACCTTTCCATACCTTCTTAAATTTTTATCTTTCTGACATGGAGCGAAAAGCATTGTGGTAGCGAGCAAAGAGGGTGTAGGATATGGAGGTAAAGGTAAGAGAGACGGTGATACCTTCCAGCCAGGCGACAACTACGCAAGCCAGTGGATCATCGGTTTGTAGGACCGACAGGCCTGTCATCGCATGTGGTCAGTGGCCCTGTGAATCTCAATAACGAACACTGTCGCCAATCTGTTCTTCCGTGGTTAATGCAACCTGCATCCAGCAGTCTTACCTCCTCGTACTCCCATCACGGCCACAAATGTGTATCATCAGCAACGGTCAGCACAATCCGTCCAACATGAATGCTAAGGCAGCCCAAATTGTCAACATTGAGTACCCCCACTGTGGATTAATCCATATTCTGAAGACTCTTTGATGACAAAAATGCGGTAGGGGTCAGAAGTCATTTTGACAAATGATCAATGATGTCCAAAGAGGATGATTTGTCTGCTCTGACGGCCCAGGTTTACTGATGCCATCAGATGAGGAGAGAGGAATGCCCGTCCATAATCGGCAAAAATCCCGGGCGGTTAGGCAACCGCCTTGCCGTGCCTGTTTCATTTTAGCCGCAGCTCCAGGAAGCAGAATGTCATGGGCAAGGGAGTCACCTGTGTTTGATGATGATGATGACTGACATATTGTGCGGTATCCAACGTGGTTTTTCAGCAGAATTTGCTTGCGAGCGCTTCATCACTGATGATGGAGGAAGATAATGGGGTAGTGGGGGGGGTCATTACGGCTCCCGCCTCAAGAAGGTGGAGAGGGCAGTCGCAAACAAGTCCGATTAGTATTTTAAAAATTCCGCCAGCCATACGAACCGTGGAAACACCGTTTCCTCGCTATAACGCCGTGCGAAAAGGTCCAGCAGGACCTCTCAAGCCTGGGCCTTTTTCGAACAAGCCTCTGATTCACCCAGCGATGTCATATGCCGCCTTTTGCCGTAAACGGCAACATGAGGCATAGAATCTTTAGGTGTTTAACCACCACCAACATGTCTAGTTCACATGCAGCGAATGCATGATTTGAAATGGAGGGAATCACTTGGCCAAAAATGCCCACACCGATGCCGTGGTTACCAACCAATGTCACACGCTCTGACTCTGCCTCCTCCTCCTCTGCTACCGCACCAAGCGTTCCACACCTGCCCATGTCTCTCAGAGTCATGATCAGTGATCAACCACCGCTTCAGTCACCTCAATATCCACCAATCGCCCAAGTAACCACACAGCACCTACCAGAGACCCCATCCTACCCCTTCTCCTCCAAAAGTTTGACGACAAGCCACGCCAACATAGCCAGTCTAGCAGCCAGCCTGTCTGTCTACGCAGGTTAGGAGCAGAGAAAAACTTTAACCCAAACCCATCCCGATCCAAAAGCCTGAATGTCGGGCCCCCCCATAGCCAGGCTTTGTCCTTGGAAAAATGTTGCCATTTTTTCCGTCTTGTGGACAACAGATGGGTTCCGCCACATCATGGCCCTGCCTTCCCCCCAATACCAGATGCCCGAGCAGGCAATCTTGTTTACAGAAAAGCCGACTTTAAGCCCTGGACAGCCACGTGTGGTCAAACTCACCTAAAATTTCAAGCGCGTAGATCTGCATCTGTGTCGGAAAAGTTCATCCTGACCACCGACACATGGACTAGTAAGCACTAGTCCAAGGCCACTAATATCTTCTGTGACAGCTCACTGTGTGAGCTGGGTTGATGTCTCGTGGTGTGACCGTGGCTCTCAGGCTCGGCGCACGCTCGTTCAAAAAAAAAAACCGCAGGGAATGGTTCAGGGTACCTTTCCCCCAATGTCCCTGTTGGCATCACTTGCCCTGAGAAACAGGCCGGATGAAATTAATGTGTCCCATTGAGACCGTCAACAACACAGGTCAAGGAGCTGTGGACTGCTCTCGTGTAACGAGACCGAGCGCTGGCTGGGTGACAATAAACGCATGTGCAGGTCAAGATGTTTTGCGATAAGGTCGAAATTCTCCTGGCCGCCCTTAAGATCGTAGGCTGGAGCATATCCTCTTGCCTGGGCACATTCATGGAACCTCGTCGTCCAGAATTTCCTAAAGCACTACCTCGTCTGGACTGCCTGGTGAGGAAGGCTCGAGGTCTGAGTCTCACACTTCCGGCCGTCCGCACTTAACCCTGCTCTGTCCCGCCTGCATGATTGCAGCGTCCAGCACGGCCTCCCCGTTAACCGTCTCATTTTTGACCGTGGGCACACACTAGAATTCCCAGATCCTCCACCATGCACCCTCGATTGTGGCAAGCAGCGAATGCCAATACGTCAGTATTGAATTGGACAACAATGCCTGACAAGCATCGTTGTCGTGACCTCGGGGTGTTGAGCCAGCCGATAGTTGGATGGCAGTGAAAGAACTCTTGCCACCATCCATGCCAGTTTATGAAGAAGCCACCAAAATGGTCAGAGCGGGACAATGCCCATGTACAGCCTGACCATAGTTGTGTTAAATTAGTTTCTGGAACTATCGTTTGGACACTCTGAAACATCAGGCCACCAGCAACGGAGAGGAGACGACACAGATGCGGACAACGGAGCCTTTCTCTCCGTCGAATCCACAAGGCCCGACAGTTTTCACAATTTTATCGGTCTTCATTAGTCAAGGTTCGGGTTCCCAGGGCTAGTGCAAGGCTGCACCATCAGCTCTCAGGGTGCTCATCTGAGTCAAGTCAGGTCTGTGTATAGAAGCTGGAGCTGTGAGAAGCAAGGAGGATGAGTATTCCTGGACACCGACTTACCGACGTCCCTGCCTTGGAAAGAAGGTTTGGTACGAATTTTAGGCGGAGAGGAAGATGAGGAAGATCAGTTTTGCTAGTGCCCCTCGACCCACAGGCAAGAAATCAAGGCTCCCATCTCTCACATGGGTGATTGCCGTGATGCTCACAATTCCTCCAACATGATCCTCGGTCATTAATACCATCAAAACTAAAACAACAGTTACTCGGTTACTGGGTTGCACCCGTCCCATGACCCCGGTACAAAGGCAAAACTCACACTTTCCTTCCACCCCCACCCAAAAAGAGTATTAAAATGCAGCAACGTGGAGTACATCCAGTAGAGTCTGGCGTCACACGTACTACAAATGTCACGGTTGAACAACTGTCAACAACGTGATAGCAGTAAGCACCAAGTAGGCCGTAGCGGCAGCAGCGAAGCAGGGCATTTTTTGGCAGTAGCTAATGGGTGACCTTTGGCATTCATGTTTTTACCAACCTTACCAACGCATGTTAATGCAGGCACCACATATCAAGCACACGAGCCGGCTTAAGACATGGTGCAACTACTATCTGCGACTCAAACAGCACCATGTTTTTGTGGATGTGTTCTGGACCCAATCGACTTCGGTATCCAAAATAGATGAATTGCCTGAGCTCCTGCCCCCGCCACGCACAAGAGGTGTTGTCCAGCCAGCACCCAGCGGCATATCTGAGCGGGGACCTTCAGCACAGCCGAGGAGTCATTACACGACAGTAAACGCATCCGGTTTTCACATATAATTGGATCTTTGACTTTCATCAAGATGAATCAGGCATGGATCTCTGAATGATGTTGTGGTCCCAATTTTCAAGGTCACCGATTAAATTCCGGTCTAACTTTACATTCCTCTTCCAAAAGGAAATGGTCCTCTTGAAAACTTTTTTTTTAATGATCATTTCTTACTGAAATTTTTATACACAATTCCCAACAGTTCATTTTGCTGGTTATTAGCCTGTGAGGAGACGGTAAAAGAGACACCAAGGATTCGTTGACAAAACCATATTCCATTTACTCCACTTCATCTTTGATGAATTTTTCGCATTGTCCAATGGTTTTGGGGTCGTGTTGCCTCACAATTTTTTAATAGTGCTGAATAGGTCATTTTATAATTTTTTTGTGGTCATGGTGCTATGAGATAGAGCAATAATCGTGTCCTTTGGAACGAAATGTTGGCTTTTAAGTACATTTCTACCTCACAATTTTTAACAGTGGCTGAGAAAGTCATATTTATAATTTTTTGGGGTCATGTTGCTGTTAGATACAGCAATAATCATGGTCCCTATGGAACAGAAAAGTGGCTTTTAAGTGCAATTCTCCATCATTAAATTTTTGGGTCATGCTGCTTTGAAATGCAGCAATACTACAGTCCAAGTACCTAAAAAATGGTTGTAACAACTAATAGACATATTGATCATCACAATTGACAAATATGTGGCTCATGGGTCCTGTTTTTGAACAATTTTTGGGGCATTTTGCTGTGACATGCCGCTATACTACAAGTGGCTATTATAAAAAATTTTTGTTTCTCACAGAACATTTGTTACTTCACAATTGTTCAAGATTTGCTCAAGGGTGATGGTTAGCAGTCAGAAACAGTTAATAGGTAGGACACGTTAATGGACACATATTGCAAAATGACTTGTTTTTGCAGATTAATCTATAACATAGCTCACAATCCCTGTATTGGATACAACCCATTTAATTCAATAAAAAAGAGAAACAAAGACATGGTGGGATCCATCTTATTTTAAAAAAATGTGTTTATCTAAACTTACACTACCAAAAACATGCATGTACAAAATAGCTGGTAAAAAAATTCCTCTGTGAATTTGTACAAGTAGGTACAGGAAAACTAGACCCAGATGTAGAGTTATTCAGAGGACATGAGTATGGAGCACGACAGAGAACAAACAACATAGACAATTTCTCCCCCAGCACATTGTAGTTAAAATGAGAAAAAGAATGCCAAGAAAAAATGGCACCTGGGTTTAACAGGAGCGTTAACCACCAGTATTCCAAGTGAAAGCTCAATTGTTCCACACTCATGACGAGGGGCAAGCGCAACCAACCATGTCTTGACTTGTGTACTGAGGAATGCTGGAGTAATCACACACTTCCGCATCCACACTCTGCCTTCAGCACGACAGTTTTCGTTCTGTGCGTCATCAGGTCAATTGTTAACCTGCGTGTTAATAGATGACGGACCGCCAGCCCTGGTCTCTTCACCGCACCCACATGTAACTCCGGTCCCTGGTCATACTGCGGTCCAGGACAGATATAGTCTAAGTCCAGTGAAACTAAAATGGTGGTTAAAAACTCCTTTACCGGCACTTTTAATCTGGGGTGATCAAGCAGTTTTGGGGGCACATTTCTTTGGCCCAGGACAGATATAGTCAAAGTCCAGTGAAATTACTAAAAATGGGTGGTTTAAAAGACTCCTTTTTCTCGTCACTTTTTTATCTGGGGTCAACGCAGTGATTTGGGGCTCATGCTTTGCCAGGACAGATATATTCTATGTCCAGTAAAACTAAGATGTGGTTAAAAGACTCCTATTTTCCGCACTTTTAATCTGGGGTCATCCGGTTTGGGGCTCCATTCTTTGTGCCCATGACAGAATATAGTCTATGTCCAGTGAAACTAAAATGGTGTGTTGAAAGAACTCCTTTTTCCGCACTTTTAATCTGGGTCATGCAGGTTTGGGGCCTCATGCTATTTGGCCAAGACAGATATAGTCTATGTCCAGTAAAAACCTAAGATGGTGGTTAAAAGACTCCTTTTTTCCGGCACTTTTTAATCTGGGGTCCCTGCAGGTTATGGGGCTCATTTCTTTGGCCCAAGGACAGATATAGTCTATGTCCAGTGAAACTAAATGGTGTTGAAAGACTCCTTTTTCCGGCACTTTATTAATCTGGGTCATCCGGTTTGGTCTCAATGCTTTGGGCCCATGACAGATATAAGTCTATGATCCCGTGACACTCAAAATGGTGGTTGAAAGACTCCATTTTCCGTCACATATTAATCTGGGGTTCGATGCATGTTTGGGGCACATGCTTGGCCCAGGACAGATATATCTAAGTCCATTGAAACTAAAATGGTGGTTGAAAACTCCTTTTCCTCCCGGCACTTTTTAATCTGGGTGTCATGAGAATAGTTGTCAGGCACAGGAACATGACACCACCAAGACTGTACACATAGCTCTATACTACAGAAATAATGCTCAGCACAGGAACCCTGACACCGCCAAATCATACACATAGCTCTCTACTACAAATAATAGTGCTCAGCACAACCACCTGACCACGCCAAACTGTACACATAGCTCTATACTGCAGAGAATGGTGCTCAGCACTGAGCCATACACCCCCAACTGTACACATAGCTCTTTACTACAGAGAATATGCTCAGCACAGGAGCCTGACAGACACCGCCAAACTGTACCATAGCTCAATAAACTACAGAGAATAGTGCTCCAGCACAGAAGCCTGACACCGCCAAACTGTACACAGTAGCTCTATACTACAGAGAATAGTGCGCAGCACAGAGTGCCCTTATAGCCGCCAAACTTATACATAAGCTCTATACTAACAGAGAATAGTGCTCAGCAGGTTAGGGCTCATGCTTGCGTTCCAAGGACAGGGATATACAAATGACCATTCAAGTAAAATGAATGGTTCAAATCAAAACTGCCTTCTGGCACATTTTATTTGAGAGTACTGTTGAACAAGACAGGGATAGTGAATGGTTTGTAGATTTTTCTGTTGGCTTTTTATAAACCTAATGGTTGTCACGGTATCACTCCGCGGTCCCCTGCTATGGACACGCAGCGTGCCCGTGTTGGTTTGTGTCACAGCTAGGCTGCTGGGCGCACATCCTCTGTGTGTCCCTGGCTACAGGTTCTCTCACCGTGCTTCCTCCATCTCCCTGTCATCCTGGGTGCACACGTGCTCCCTCTAGGGGCCAACTCGCGCCTGTGCACTGCATCATATTTAAAGACACAGTGTCCTGTACCTGCTAAGTGCCCGCCTGACCTCTGGCTATATAACGTACTACCTCCCTGTCTCTAGTCAGGTTCGTTGAGTAACCCAGCACAAGAGCTTGAACCCCTGCTGCTGTTCTGCAGCGTCCACATTCAGCCATACTGTTTTATCGTACCTGCTGTACACCAGCCCGCTGTAACTGTCTGCTACACCTGCTGTTCTCTGGCCCCTTTTTTCAAAACCCCTGTTCCCAACCTAGGACTGTGCTTTACGTTAAAGGGACATACCGGGACTGTCACCCGTTTCCCGGCTACCCCGGGGGGGCCCCCGGACTCCCCCTCCAGCCCAGCTAACAGGACCTGCATTTTTTTGGGCCCTCCCCACTGCCTGCACCTGCCATCTGTGCCTCGGGGGGCCCTGGGATCCACACCGGGAATCTGCGGTGGGCGTTTTTGGGCAAAACGTCCAGGGCGCCGCACCTTCCCAATTGGGGGGGGGCCTAAAAATTGACACTAATCCATTTGCCCTTTTTGGGGATGTTTTTTCCCAAACTTCTCCACCCCTGTTTGGGTGTAAGAATGAAGGTGTTTTTGGGTTTTCTCCCATAGACTTTAAGGGTTCTCCTCATAATCGACTCTCACTATCGAAAAAACCAAAAATCGAGGGTGGCCGACTTTTCGCCCGAGGGTCGATAGCCAACAAAATCGCTCAACATTTAAGAAAACCCCTTTTTTTAAATAAAATTTAAAAAAAAAGAGAAAAAAAGGGAGGGTGGTGGGTTTCCCCATCCAAAAAAAAGGGGGTTGAAAGACCCTTTTTTCCGGAAATTTTTTGGTTTTAAAATCTACTGCCTTCGGGCCCACTTTTTTAATTTTGGGTGGGTCATGCGGGTTTAAGGGCAGCTTTGGTAAAAACCCGGGGATAGTGAATGTTCTTTTGTTTTTTTTTTCTGTGATTTTTATAACATAATTGTGTTAAACAAGATTTTGGACAATCCATTTGACTGTTTGGGGATTTTAAATTTTCAGTTTCTCCCCCCCGAAGGGGGTTGAAAATAAGGGAAGGTGTTGTTCCCCCCCCAAAGACTTTAAGGGGTCATCGGCGATAATAAAATTACGACTATTAGATTCGGAAATGATAATTGATTTGTATCGACAAACGCCCCCCGATGACGACATCGAAGCAATCCTCATCCCTAGTGGTTTGTCGATTTAACGAGAAAATTTTGAAATCAAAGGGGATTTTTCATTTTTTTACAAGATCTCGAAATGTTTCTGATTTTTTTCATTTGAAACGTTTTAGCAATCGTGATCGCGTTTTTCAGATTCCAACCTTTTTTTGCAGCTTCCTTACTTTTGGGGGGCGGCCACCCCAATGAGCGGCGAGCACAGTGGGGTAAAGAACCCTCACCAGTGGGCGTGAAAGGGATCCCTTTGGGGCCTGCAAAAATAACATACCCTTTTTTTTATCTATGCCGGGAAAACTTCCTGCTTGCCCCAAATTAGCTTCCAAAATGTAAAAGAAGGGGAATCCCCCCCTTTGTCTCCCCTCCCCTACTTTTTTAAAAGCGGGCAGACAACTATTCCAGCATTTTAAACCCACAGAAAAGCTTCTAGAAAAGTTTTATTTTGGGTTTGGGGGTACAGAAAATTTAGGAAAACCCTAGACAGTATTAGTCAGAGATTTGGATACAGCCCCTTTGGGCCCAAACTTCCTGGGTTCAGTTTCTGAGGGGGGGGGGGCGCTTGGTTGGGGGGGCAGCTTCGCATCAGACACAACAACTTTTTAACCCTCTTCAAAATCAAATCACTGTGAGGTAGCAGCATATTTTATTTCTACTTTGCCCTTTACTGCCTGACAGCAGTTTCTGAGGAGGGGGGCCGCTTGGTTGGGGGGGGACATCTGCATCAGACACGTTAGACAGCTACGTTAATCTCTCATAAGAAATCATTTTTCTATAGAGATTTTAAAACTGGGGAAAAAGTTTTTTTTTCCCTTGGGGTACAAAGCTGTACTACAGTGTAATAAAGGACAGCCCGGAAATCAGCCCAAAAAAGAAAAAAAAATAAAAACTTTTGATACACAAACTTTTTTGGGAGAAAACTTCCCTTCATTCCCTTTAATTTTCATTCACATTCTTTTTTGGGAAGGGGGGGGAAGGGGGGGGCAAACGGGTGTAAAAGGGCCCCTTTTTTCCCCTTTCCAAAATATTCCATAGAAAAATATCCTCCCTTTTAAAAAACTTAAATTTCTTGTTTGCATGATACCACATTGCTCTTCCTACTTGGCAGTTCTAAATTACAAGGACTGAAGGAAGAACACTGTTGATTGGTTGTCAGTGTTCTTCCTAATTTCATAGATATTACGTAGAAAACATTTCTTTTTTTACACCTGGTTGTCAGTTGCCAGAAAGGACCACATTTCTTTGATAATCTGTAGAAAATTATTCTATTTGTACTCCTGGCTGTTAGTTGTGAGAAAATACCAAGTTTCAAAGAGATTCCGTAGAAAACATTTCTATTTCTACCTCTGGTTGTCAGAAAGGACCACATTTCTTTGATAATCCGTAGAAAATTATTCAATTTGTACTCCTGGTTGGCAGTTGTGGGAAAAGACCACATTTTAGAGATATTCCGTTGAAAAAGTCTATTGCTAGTTGTAACGCCGCACGCTGTGGTACGGCGCCCGGAACGCGGCCGCTCACACCTCCCGGTCCCCGGCGCCTCCGGTGCCGTGGACTGGGTGCCCGACCCCAGGTACGGCCAGCCCCGGCATGCGCTGCGCTGCTACTTACCCGGCCACGTCCTGCTTCCTCCTTCAGTGGCGTGCGGCAGTCTCTGTTTCTGCCTGCACTATCCTGGCCTGCCACTAGGAGCGTGCGCTAGCAGCTTTCTTAGATTTAAAGGGCCAGTACTTAATTGCCGTTCCCTTTTCCACCTATGGCCTTGGGGCACGGGCTTTATAAGGATACCCCTTCCTGTCGTCGGCGCCCAGTTGTTGGTGTCCCTGCGTTAGCAACGTTTGTGTGCGTTTGCTAGCGTTCTCTCTTCCAGTTCCATAGTCTCTACGTTTCCTCTCCTGCCTTGCCAGTCCTGCCTAGTCAGTCCTGCCTGCTCCGGTTCAATGCTCTGGTGTCCTGCCTACTCCAGTTCCACACTCCGGTCGGCCCTGTGTCCGCGCTACCTGTTTCGGCTGTCACCGCTGGGTCCTGCGTTGGGGGTAGCGACCTAGGGGATTATCTGCAGCTAAGCCCGTCCTGCCTTGTGGCGGGCTCCGGTGAAGACAAGGGGCCCCTTAGACTCCGCTCCTCGGAATTGGTTACGCCAACTCCTAGCGGTGTCCGGTGGATCCACTTCCCGCTCGCTGAGCGGTTCTGACACTAGTCCTACTTGGCTGTTGTAAATACAAGGCCTGAAGCAAGAACACTGTTGATTCGGTGTTACAGTTCTTCCATAAGACCGCATTTCACAGATATTCGATAGAAACAATTCTGTTTCTAATCCGAGTTGCCAGTTGGAAATTATAGGGATTTAAGAATATTTGTGATTGGCTGTCTTTGCAGTACAGTTCTTCAATAAGAGACTGTGAACAAATCTTTTAGACCTTTTTAATATTTATCTTTCTGAACATGGAGCGTAGTAGAGGTGGTAAGCAAGCAAGGAGGAGGGTAGGACGTGGAGCTCGAGGTACGAGACAAGGCGCTCCTTCCAGTGCTCTGTACAACATTCAAGTGAGCACATCGTCAGTTGCAGGACTATCAGGCCTGTCATCGCTCATTCGGTCTCCTGTGAATCTCAGTAATGAAGAGCATCGCCAATCTGTTCTTCAGTGGTGCAACCTGCAACCTGATGCAACCTGCATCCAGTGGTTTTACCTCCTCGTCCTCTCAGTCATGGCCACAAATGTTGTCATCATCATCATCATCGTCAGCACCAGTCCAACCTGATGCAAACGCAGCCCAAATGTCAAACCATGTATAGACCACTGTGGATAATCCATGTTCTGAAGAGCTCATTGATGACACAATGCGGTTGGGATCACAAGGCATTTCAAAAGATCAAGAGCCCAAAGAGGATGATTTTGTCTGCTCTGACGCCCAATCGCTGATGCCGTCAGAAGGGAAGGAAGCTGGTCAGTCGGCAGAAATCCCGAGCGGTCAGCAATGTCTTGCAGTGCCTGTGGCTTCTAGCCCGCAGCTTCAGGATGTAGACTGTCAGGACAAGGAAGTCACCTGTGATAATGTTTATAAGGACATTGCGGATCCAACGTGGTCTTTTCAGCAGCATTTGCTAGCGAGCGCCTCATCAGTGGACGAGGAGTAAGATGATGGGGTAGTGAATGGGGTACTGCTTGAGAAAGGCCACTGTTTAAGGGCTGAAACGTTGTGTTGTGTGCTTGCTCACATGGAGTGAATAAAATTACACCCACTAGATGACATGCTGACGTCCGTGGAATTTTTTATTTGGCTGATGGGGTAGTGTCAGTGCGGGTAGGGCCTCAGAATGGGAGAGGGTGGTCGCTGAAGTTGGCTGACATTAATCTGCCAGCCATGGTCAGTGGTGGCAGCGGAAATAATGCTACTAGGTTATCACTGTCGAAGTGGTCCTGTGAAGCCTGGGCTTTTTTCAATCAAGCCCCAGATTCACTGAGTGACGTCATATGCCGGATTTGCCATCATCACGTCAGTGGAGGGAAGAATCTAAAGTGTTTAACCACCACGAACATGAATAGGCACATGCATCTAAAGCAAGAGGAGTCACTTGGAGAAAAAAGGCCACACAGGTCCTGGGCTTCCAACCACTGTGACACCCTCCGTCTCCTCCTCCTCCGCCACTTCCAAGACCAAGTGCTCCTCTGTTGCCTATGTCCCGGAGCAAGCATCAGCCCCAGTGCCACACACTGTCGCCCGATTACCACCACCACCACTACCACCAGAAACACTGCCTACCCCTTCTCCTTCCACCAACTTGACCTGAACACCATACAATGGCCAGTGTAGCAGCCAGCCTTCCGTGTACCAGGTGTGGGAGCATAAGAATACGCTTTCACCTCAACCATCCTAAAGCCAAAAGCCTGAATGTCGGCATTGCCAGGCTCGTTGCCTTGGAAATGTTGCCTTTCCGATAGGTGGACGCAGATGGTTTCCAACACGTCATAACCCTTTCCTGCCTCCAATACCAGATTCCGAGCAGGCATTTCTTTTCCCGAAAAGCCATCCCTGCCCTGACCAGCCACGTGTCAGAAAAAATCTCCAGCGCGTTGGCTGCTTCTGTGTGCAGCAAAGTCCATCTGATCACAGATGCATGGACAAGTAAGCACAGTCAAGGCTGCTACATCTCTGTGACAGCTCACTGGGTAAGGTGGGTGGATGTGGATGTCTCTGGTGATGATGTTGGGTCTCGGCCCACACTGCTGGGATGGTGCAGGTTTGAGATCCCCAAGCTCCATGGGTAGCCACGTGCCAAGGGAAACCAGGCCGTGTTGAAATAAATGTGTCTTGGAGACCATCAACACACAGGTCAAGAGCTGTGGATGGCTCTGCGCAATGAGAACGAGCAGTGGCTGGGTGATAAGAACCTTGCGCCAGGCAAGGTGGTGTGCGACAATGGGAAAAATCTCCTTGCTGCCCTTAATATTGGTAGGCTGGAGCACATCCCTTGCCTGGCACACGTCATGAACCTGGTCAGGCATAAATTTCTAAAGCGCTACCCGGGTCTTGACTGCCTGCTGAGGAAGGCTTGAGGTCTGAGCTCACACTTACGGTGTTCGCACCCTGCTTCGGCCCGACTGGCTGCGTTGCAGCGTCATCTTGGCCTCTCCGTCAACCGTCTCATTGTTGACGTGGCAACACGCTGGAATTCCACATGCTCCAGCGATTTTGGCAGCAGCGTAATGCCATTACGCAGTATAAAGTGGCACATCGCCTGACAAGCAGTGGTGCGCACATCAGGGTGTTCAGCCATAGAGAGTGGAGGCAGGTGAAAGATCTCTGCACTATCCTTGCTAGTTTTGAAGACGCCACCAAAATGGTCAGTGAGGACAATGCCCTTGTCGGCATTACCATTGTGGTGATATTTGTTCTGGAACAAGTGTTAGACACTCTGAAGCAGCAGGTCCCAGCAGTGACAGAGGAGAAGGCAGACACAGATGTGGACACAGAGCCTTACTCGCTATCGGATCTAGAAGGCCCAACAGTTTCCCAAATTTATAGGTCTTCGTTAGGCGGTGGTTCAGGGTCCAGGGCTATTGCATGCCGGCACTTCAGTTCTCAGAGTACAGCATATGAGGCTAGCTAGGGGTGTGTTGATGCTAAGGATGAGGAAGCGGAGGAGGAGGAGGATGTGGAATGGCTGGACACTGACGGTATCGATGTCCCTGCGGTGGTAAGAGGTTGCCACAGATTTGAGGTGGAGGAGGAAGACTAGGAAGATGTGTTTAGTGCCCCTCGACCCCAAGGTTTGGGAAATCCTGGCTGCATCTCTCCCATGAGTGCTTGGATGCTCCATTACCTACAACATGATCCACGCATCAAGGCAATCAAAATGAACAGCAGTTACTGGGTGGCCACTCTCCTTGATCCACGTTACAAATCGAAAGTCAGCAATTTCCTTCCACCCACACAAATTGAAAGTAGAATGCAGGAATTTGAGACAGTGCTCATTGACCAACTGGAGATATCTGTTGTGTCTTCTTCATGTTCTACGTGACAGTAGTAGAGTGGCAAGTAACCGTAGCAGCAGCAGCAGCAAGCATTGTGGCAGAAGACTAATGGGTGACCTGTGGCAATCTTATTTACTACCTCACCAACACCTGTAAGGCAGGGCACAAATCAGACACAGATTATCCTGCCCAGCAGCCAGCTTCATCTAGGAACGGACCTTCAGTACAGCTGGTGAAGTGATAACTGACAAACAGTTTGGGTCTAAAAATTTACCTGGTCATCCTCTCCCATTGACTTTAATGGGAATCGGCGATTGATCGAGATCAGAAATCGGCACGATATTTTTCAAAATCGGCAATTGACTAGATCACGATTTTTCACTTCTCGCTCATCACTAGCCACAAATAAAGTCTTATACCCAGACAGTTTTCATAAATGTGGCCCATAGTGTGTTTGGCTGAGGAGTAATGTTTTAGTGTTAAATGAAATGGCATTGTATCTGAATATTTTCTTTTACTTGCATGTCTTTAGCAGGAATGTTTATCCATACTTTATACCACCGCAGCCAGTTTTGGCCATCCTGACATAGCCCCATCTCACATGTGACACTTTATGTGGGAATAACTTTTTAACACCTTTACCAATCCATGTGATTCAGAGACTGTTTTCTTGTGACACATTGTGCTTTAAGATAGTAAGAAATTTTGATCCATACAATCCTTGTTTATTTGTGAAAAATCTAAAAATATTGTGAACAATTAGAAAAAATTGCCATTTTCAAACTTTCTGCAAGACAGATAGTTATTCCACTCAAAATTGTTTATAACTAGCACCTGCCACATGTTTACTGTAGGTTGGCATAATTTTTTAAATGCCTTTTTATTTTTTTACAACATTAGGTGGCTTAGAAATTTAGTAATTTGCAACATAGATTATATTAGGGACCAGTCTAGTTTTGAGGGGCCTGTATGTTAGATAACCCAATAAATGACTTCATCTAAGTAGAGATGAGCACTCACAAAAAAAAAAATCTAGATGGTCGATTTTAAAGAAAATCGTGTCGATTATGTCGATTATTATTTATGTGACAATAACTTTTTGACACTTTAACCTACCCATACGATTCAGAGATTGTTTTCTCGTGACACATTGTGCTTTAAGATAGTTAGAAACTTTGGTCCAAAAAGTCCTTATTTATTTGTGATATATATCAAATATCAAAGAATCGTTAATTAAAAAAAATGTACTATTTTCAAATTTCAAAAATTTCTGCATGTAATACAGATATTTATTCCATTCAAAATAGTGTATAACTAGCATCTACCATATGTCTACTGTAGGTTGGCATAATTTTTTTAAATGTCTTTTTTTTTTTTTTACGACATTAAGAGGCTTAAAAATTTAGTAGTAATTTTCAAATTTTCAAGAAAATCTCCAATATACATTTTTTTTAGGAACCGGTATAGCTCTGACGTGACTTTGATTGGCCTGTATGTTAGGTACCCCCATAAAGGACTTCATCTAAGAAACTACAGCACTTAAAGTATTCAAAACAGCATTTAGAAATTTTATTAACCCATTTGGTGTTTCACAGGAATTAAAGCAAAGTGGAGGTGAAATGTCACTTTCTTTGCAAATTTTAAAATTTTATCTATTATTCACAAGAACACGGTAGATGTAATCAGGTGATTTGATCAAGGAAATGCAACCGAATATTGATTCCCCAGATTTTGCTGTTTTTAGAGATATCCCATATGTGGCCCTAGTGCGCTATTTGGCTCAAACACAAGCCCCTACCGGTCTTTGTGGTCTCATTTTCATTACGATTTTATTTAGGCGCCATTTCAGGTTTGCGGACACCTTAAGGTGCTAAAACTTAGTAAACACCCCTAAAAACACCACATATTGGAAACTACACCCATTAAGGAATATATCCAGGGGTGTAGTGAGCATATAGACCCCACAGGTGTTTCACAAATATTTTTAGCGTTTTTTTAGCTGTGAAAATGAAAATGTTTAATTTTTACAAGGAATCCTGGAAAAAAAGCCTCCCAAATTTCTTCCAAGTTCGGCAATACCATACATGTGGGTGTAAACTGCTGTTTGGGCACATGTCAGGGTGTATAAGGGATGGAGTGTTATTTAGCTTTTGGAATGCAGATTTTGGTGGGTGCCATGTCGAATTTGCAAAGCCCCCAAAGTACCAGAACAGGTGAAACTTTTCAGAAGTTACCCCATTTTTTGGGTTTCATTTTCACAGTGCTAGCAGTACAAGATAAATGACAGGATAACTTTAATATGTGGGTCGGTACAATTGCAATGATACATTTTATATAGTTTTTTATGTTTTATTACTTTAACACAATAGAAATAGGTCTTATGTTGTCCTATTCTGACAGCCATAACTTTTTCATTTTTCTGTAGATGGAGCTGATTATGGGCTTGTTTCTTGCAGGATGAGTTGACGTTTTTATTAGTATCATTATGGGGGGCATATGATGCTTTGATCACTTTTTATTAAGGTTTTTATTAAGGTTTCTGTGAGGCATTTTGAACAAAATACAGCATTCCTGGTAATGTTTTTTTATTTTAATTTTTTACAGCGGTCGTCGTGCAGTATAAATGAGATGCCAGTTTTACTCAGCAGGTTAATACGATTACAGCGATACCCAATTTGTATATGTTTTATGTTTTACTGCTTTTTACACAATAAAAACACTTTTATTCAAAAAGGAAAACACGTTTTTGCATTGCCACAGTCTGAGAGCCATAACTTTTTTTATTTTTCTGTGTACGGAGCTGTGTAGGGGCTTGTTTTTTGTGGAATGAGTTGCCGTTTTTATTGGTATCATTTTTTGGGGGGACAAGAATTTTTGATCAGTTTTAAATCCGTTTTTTGGAAGGCAGTGTGAAGAAAAAACTGCAATCTTAGTAGTGTTTTTTATTTTTATTTTTAACAGCGCTCACCGTGCAGTATCCATGACAAGTTAAATTTACTCTCTGGGTCGATACAATTAAGGCAATACCCAAGTTTTTTTTATGTTGAAGCACTTTAAAAAAAAAAAGTTTTATTGTGTAAAACAATATTTACGCAACTGCTTTATTTTTCCGTATACAGAGCTGTGTAAGGGTTTTTTTTAGCGGGATGAACTGACGTTTTAATTGGCACCACTTTTGTGTTTATATGAGTTTTTGATCGCTTTTATTCCATTTTCTCTGCAGGATGAACAAAAATCGCAATTCTGTGACAGTTTATTTTTTTTGTTACTCTGTTCACTGTACGGGTTAATTACTATGAAATATTTATAGGGAAGGTTGTTACGCATGCAGCGATACCAAATATAGGTACTTTACTTATTTTTTATCTTTTTTGGGGCGTTTGGCGTTTGTAAAGTGGGACAATGGAGAGTTACTATATTTTATATTATTTTTTTTGTTTATGTTTTACTTTTTTTAACTTTTTTTTTTTACTTTTTCACACTTTTCACTTTTCCCAAGAGGGGATTTGTAACAGCAATCTTCAGATTGCTGTCACAATAGTAGAGCAGTACACAGCATTGCTGCTGTGTACTGGTCACCATGGTGATTGTCAATCACCATGCGCACAAGGCATTGTGGTCATTGTGACATCACCAGGCAGCCAGCTCGCAGGCAGGAGGAGCTCACTCACTATACCGCTGGTCCCATGTCGTGATCTTGCGGGGCTGGCCTGCAAGCCTGCATAATTGCCAGGATGTACCCATACGTCCAACTGCGGGAATGCACTTCCCACTAGGGCGTATGAGTATGTCCAATGTCGAGAAAGGGTTAAACAAGTTTTTTTTTTTTAATAGGACAATGCATTTCAGCAAAAATGACTTTTATGACAATCAATAAAATTAGCAAGAAGAAATTAGTATTTGAAACAAGATTTTTTGGGAGTAGGATATTGACTATCGCTTTCTTTTACAGCAGCATGACCCCAAAAGCAGCAAAATTAACCTTTCGGACACTCAATAAAATTAGCAAGAAGAAATGACTATTTTGAAACAATATTTTTGAAATAGAACATTGACTATCGCTGTCTTTTTACAGCAGCATTAGCAATTCGGCGTCAGAACAGACAAAATCATCTTCTTGAGCCTCTTGATCTTTTGAAATGCCTTCTGACCCCAACCGCATTGTGTCATCAAAGAGCTCTTCAGAATATGGACTATCTAGTGCGGTCTGTTTATTGGGTGACATTTGTCCCATCTTTGCTTCAGTTTGGACTGATGATGATGATGACATTATTTGTGGCTGTGACTGAGAGGAAGAGGAGGTAAAACCGCTGGATGCAAGGTGTGTTAATCACTGAAGAGCAGACTGACGCCGTTCTTCAGAAATGAGACGCATATTGAACCGACCAAGCAATGACAGGCCTGACGGTCCTGCAACTGACAAAGTGCTCTTTTGCGTGTTGTCAGGAACACTGGAAGGAGTGCTTTGTCTCGTACCTCTAGCTTCATGTCATACGCCCCCTCCTTGCTCGCTTTCCACCTCTAGTTCGCTCCATATTCAAAAAGATAAATGTCAAAAATGTCAAGATTTGTTCAGTCTCTTATTGCAGAACTGTACTCAAAAGATAGCAACTTTTGGGCAGGGAATCACATTTTCTGCAAAAAAACAATATATCAAAGTGATTGCTTTTCAGAGCAGATTTCGTAACAGTGTCTTGTGTTACAGCTGTCACCCCAAAACAGGATCAATAAACTTTTGGGCACGGAATCAAATTTTCTGCAAAAAAACAGTATATCGATGCAATTGCTTTTCAGAACAGATTTTGTAATAGTGTCTTGTGCTACGGTTGTCACCCCAAAACAGGATCAATAAACTTCTGGGCACGGAATCAAATTTGCTGCAAAAAACAGTATATCAAAGTGATTGTTTTTAAGAGCAGACTTCCTAACAGTGTCTTGTGCTACGGCTGTCACCCCAAAACAGGATCAATAAACTTTTGGGCAATTGAAATAAAGATAGGAAAGATGCAGCCGCTTTCACGGCGCATGTTTCCGCCATGGAGCAGCAAGGCACTGAAGGGGTTAATCCCTCTGGTCAGTCGACACACCCAGGGAGAGGCTGGGCTGATGAGCCTAGGAGTGACAGCTCAGCTTTTAATCAGGTCAGAGGGTGTGTCGCACTAGCCAACAGGAGGGCCCAGAGGCCGCACCAATCATGTGCTGGGGCGGGGTCCGGGTGCCTCATTTAAATTCGCTCATCCCTGTCAGTCTTTGCCTGAGAAAGGTTATCCCTTGTGCTTCCCCCTACTTTCCTGGTGTGCTTGTTTACTCCTGATTTCCTGACTTCGGCTTGCTCCTCGACTGTTTCTGTCCTCCGATTTTGTACCGCACTACCTCCTGTGTTTTGACCCTTGGCTTGCTTCCCGTTATTCTCCTGGTTTCCGATTCGTGGCTTTTACGTACCCGTGCCATTATCGACCCGGACTGTCTGACTCCCCTGACGGCCCTGCACCTAGTAGCATAATGTTTGTCACCAGGTTGGGGTCTGCCTTTTAGGGCAGCACGCCAAGTAGGCAGGGACAGTGGGCTGGGTGGCAGTCAGGGCCCACTGCACCTCCTCTGACGTGACATTTCCTCAGGCCATACATTACTGCTCCCCATGTACCATGAACCCCATGACTGCACTGGTGGAGCAGATGCAGGGACTTACCCAGTTGGTCCAAGACCCGGCGCTGAGGGTACAGCAGCAGAAGACCCTCCAGTGTACCCACCAGGGTGGGAGTCCTCTAGCATTGCTTTCCACTTTTGTGGAACCCCTCATTCAGTTACCCGGTTTTCAGGTGACAAAAGGGCCTTTCTGACTTTTATCGAAGGATGTCGGTTGTATTTTACACTCCGCCCACGTACCTCTGGTAATGAGGAACATGAAGGTCCCCCCAGGAGTGGGCATTCTCACTACCCCCGACTCGCCCGAATTGTCTTTAGTAGACAGATTTTTTGTCTCCTTGGGACTTCTCTTTGACGACCCTGATAGGGAGGCGGTGGCCGAGACTCAGCTCACCACCTTAAGACTGTAGAGGAGTATGCCTCTGAATTTCACCACTGGTGTGTTCCGTCGTGGTGGAACAACCCAGCCCTCAGGTGCCAGTTCCGGGTAGGATTGACTGGCCATGTTAAGGACATGTTGGTGGCTTATCCTACTCCAGGCACTCTGGATGACGCCATCGCTTTGGCAATTCGACTGGACAGACGGTTTAGGGAGAGACGTTGGGAACTGCCCTTTCTCCGTTGCTCGGCTTTAGTCCACTGCTCTGCTCTGCCACCACCCCTGAACCTGCGAGTGCAGCGATACCTCCTGAGGAGCCTATGCAGATAGAGGCCTCTTCTGCGGGTGCTGCCAGTGACAGCAGAACCTCACGTCGCATCCAGGGACGGTGCTTCCACTGTGGCGTAGAAGGCCATCACATCCATGAGTGTCCCAAAAAGAAGCCCTGGCTGGAAAACTCCAGCGCCTAGGTGACTCGCAGGAAGGTCACCTAGGTGATCAGGTATTCCCTATTGTGTCAAAAAAGTTGTTGCTGCCAGTGAAAATGTCATATTGTTCTATGTGTGAATCTGGGAGTGCTTTTGTAGATCCAGAATCAGCTTCCGATTTCGTGGACGCTTCATTCGCTAAGCAACTGGGCCTTTTCTGGAGTCCTCTATTGGATCTCCTGCAGGTTGTGGCTATTGATTCTACCCCGCTGGCTAAGGGCAATATTCAGTATTGCACCCCAGAATATGAGGTGCTAGTTGGGTGTATGCATATGGAGAAGTGTATACTGTTCATCATAGAGAGCTTACCCACTGATGTCGTTTTGGGGTTGCCCTGGCTTCAGGAACACAATCCTGTGATTGATTGGAATTCTGGAGAATTCATAAGGTGGGGAAAGTAGTGTTTTGACAAATGTCTCCCTATTGTTCTTGGTAATGCGGAAATAGGGCAGATTCCTGCCTTTATTCGTGATTTTGCTGAGGTGTTTTCTAAGACCCAGTCTGAGACACCCCCGCATAAATCATATGACTGTGCTATCGAACTATTGCCGGGGGTGAGACTTCCTAAAGACAGGATATATAACTTGTCAGGTCCAGAGAAAACCGCTATGAAGCAATATATTGCAGAGAGTCTACAGAAGGGTCACATCCGGCCTTCGGTGTCTCCCATGGGGGCAGGCTTCTTCTTTATTAAGAAAAAAGATGGAAGTCTTCACCCATGCATTGATTATCAGGAGCTCAATAAAATAACGGTAAAGAACCAATACCCCTTACCATTGATTCCTGACCTGTTTAATCAAATCCAGGGGGCTAAGTGGTTTTCCAAGCTAGACCTAAGAGGGGCTTATAACCTTATTCGTATCAAAAACGGGGATGAGTGGAAGACCGCATTTAATACCCCGGAGGGCCATTTTGAATATCTGGTTATGCCTTTTGGGTTGTGTAATGCTCCCGCGGTCTTCCAGAACCTGGTAAATGATGTTTTCCAAGAACTCATTGGTCATTGTATGGTCGTGTATCTGAATGACATTTTAATTTATTCACAGGACTGGTCATCACATGTTAAACATGTACAGGATCCATTACCCATTTTACCTAAGGAGACGATTGTCTCAGCCATGTCCCCCGATTTAGCCATTGAGATTAAGACACACCAGGATATAAGACCTGCTAATTGTCTTGCTTCTAGAGTCTTTGTCCCCACTCAGTTTCGGCTCCGATTATTAAAGGAATTACATGATTCTGTATTATCAGGACATCCCGACAAAAGAGGCTCATCTCTCGCAACTACTGGTGGCCTTCATTGTATCGTGATGTGGAGGCCTATGTGGCAGCATGTGAAATTTGTGCTCGGGCAAAGGTTCCCAGAACTCGTCCTCCTGGGGAACTTTGTCCTCTCCCCATACCCGAGCACCCATGGACCCACATCTCCATGGACTTTATGACCGATCTTCCTACCTCTAAGGGTAAGACGGTCATTTGGGTGGTGGTGGATCGCTTCAGTAAGATGTGTCATTTGGTTCCATTAAGGGGCTTGCCGTCCAAGAAGCTTGCCGAGCTTTTCATCAAACACACTGTGAAACTGCATGGGTTACCCGTGAATATTTTTTCTGACAGAGGGGTCCAATTTGTTTCCTATTTCTGGAGATCACTCTGTAAGGCTCTGGGTATCACCCTATACTTCTCCTCGGCCTTCCACCCTGAGACTAATGGGCAGACAGAGAGGGTGAACCAAACTGTTACATAAAAGCTTCATTGTTTAATCTCTGATCAGCAGGCGGATTGGGTTAAATACTTACCTTTACTGGAATTCACGATTAATAATCAGGATAATAGTTCATCTGGTGTTTCTCTGTTTTTCTGCAACTATGGTTTTCAACCGAGACATGAATCTTTATCCAGCGCTACGTCTGATCACAATGGGGTGGATGTTAACGTTAACGATCTATGCACAAAACATCAACGCCCAAAACATCCAAAAAAGAAAGAGTGACAAGAGGCGTCTTTGCTCCAGAGGTTTTTTTTATGGGGGATAAGGTTTGGTTGTCCACCGGAAATACCACCTAAAAGTGCCTTTCAGTAAATTAGCTCCACGATTTGTGGGCCCTTATGCAGTGCAAGAAGTGGTTAACCCGGTGGCATACCGTCTTAAGTTACCTCCTTCCCTCCAAGTTCATAACGTCTTTCACCAATCACTGTTAAAGAGGTACATTCCGTCTTAGACTTCAACTTCAAAACCCCCTCCTCCTGTTAGCGTTGAGGGTGAATTAGAGTACGAAGTCGCCCATATTTTAGACTCCCGTAGTGTGTAGAGGTCCTTATAGTGCCTTGTCCACTGGAAGGGATATGGTCCGGAGGAGAGGTCGTGGGTGCTGGCCAGGTTCTTCCACGTGAAATCTCTGATCAGAGAATTCCACGACTCTCACCCGGACAAACCCAAACCAGGGAAGAGTCCAGTGGCCCCTCCTAAAAGGGGGATACTGTCACGGCGCATGTTTCCGCCATTGAGCAGCAAGGCACTGCAGGGGTTAATCCTTCTGGTCAGTTGACACAACCAGAGAGAGGCCGGGCTGATGAGCCTAGGAGAGACAGCTTGGCTCCTAATCAGGTCAGAGTGTGTGTCGCACTGGCCAATAGGAGGGCCTGGAGGCTGCACCAATCGTCTGCTGGGGTGGGGTCCGGACACCTCATTTAAACTCGCTCATTCCTGTCTGTCTTTGCCTGAGAAAGGTTATCACTTGTGCTTCCCCCTGATTTCCTGGTTTGCTTGTTTACTCCTGATTTCCTGACTTCGGCTTGCTCCTCAACTACGTTTCTGTCCTCCTGTGTTTTGACCCATGGCTTGCTTCCCGTTATTCTTCTGGTTTTTTGATTTGTGGGTTTGACATATCTGTACCATTATCGACCCGGACTGTCTGACTCCACGTTCCCCTGACGGCCCTGCACGTAGTAGCATAGGGTTTGTCGTCCAGTTGCGGTCTACCATTTAGGGCAGCACACAAAGTAGGCAGGGACAGTGGAATGGGTGGCAGTCAGGGCCCACTGCACCCCCTCTGACTTGGAAGCAGCAATATCAAAATCCCTAACTCCTACTGTCTAGGATTCCCTTATCTTGGTGTACCCCAACAGTAAATAATCTATCTAGCAGCGTTTCTTTTGTGAAATCGCTGGAAAATGGTATGTCTGCCTGCTTTGAAAGAAGCACAGCAGAGAGAGCAATGTGTTCA
The DNA here is from genome assembly GCA_025379985.1 of Phyllomedusa bahiana. Classification (NCBI taxonomy): domain Eukaryota; kingdom Metazoa; phylum Chordata; class Amphibia; order Anura; family Hylidae; genus Phyllomedusa; species Phyllomedusa bahiana. Next base: position 7,276 of record JAODAL010029115.1, on the reverse strand, counting down.
GTTCACAGACTGTAATCGTAATGGCGTTCACCTGGAAATACAGTGACATAGATAAAACAGGGTCATGTGATTTTAGCAGCCCATGAGATCCCTACACCACCCACTGGTGATATTCTTGACCCTTCTCTGTGCTCTGCACTGATTGGGTGGCGGCCAAAAGTACAGGAAGCAGCGAAAATGGCGCAATCTTAATCTTCGATCTAGATTTTTGACCCGATTTTGAGAGAAAAAAATCAGATCGAATCGAGATCTAGAAAACCGTAAAAATCTACTTGATTTCATCTTTTCTCAATTAAATCGTTCAACACTAAATCTAAGAAACTACACCATTTAAAGTATTTAAAACCTTTTTTGGGAAGTTTTTTAACCCATTAGGTATTTCACAGAAAAGTGGAAGTGAAATTTCAAAATTTCACTATTTTTTTTTGCAAATTTTAAATTTGTATCTATTATTCACAAAAACATGGTAGATGTGGCCATTGAATTGCAACTCAACATTGATCCCCCAGATTCTGAAGTTTTTAGACACATCCTATATGTGGCCCTCGTGCGCTATTTGGCTGAACCACAGGCCTCCGAATACGAGGTGCACCTACTGAACTCTGGGGTCACATTTTTATTACGATATTCTTTAGGCACCATTACAGGTTTGCAGACACCCTAAGGTGCTAAAACTTAATAAAGTCCTCTAAAAAGACCCCATATTGGAAACTACACCATTTAAGGAATATATCCAGGGGTGCAGTGAGTATATCTACCCCACAGGTGTTTCACAAATTTTTTAGCGTTGGATACTGAATATGAAAACATTTAATCATACAATCAGTAATTTTAGCTGACAATTTTTAATTTTTACAAGGAATCCAGGAAAAGGCACTCCAAGTTTTGTTATGCAATTTATTCCAAGTTCAGCGGTACCTTATATGTGGGTGTTAACTGCTGTTGTGGTGCATGGCAGGGCATAGAAGGGAGGGAGCACTGTTTGGCTTTTGGAACGCAGATTTTGGTGAGGCCATGTTGCATTTGCAAAGCCCTTAAAGTACCAGAACAGGTGAAATTTTCCAAAAGTTTCCCCATTTTGTATTCAGCACCACTCATGGATCTCATCTAGGGGTTTATTGTACATTTTGGGCGCACAGGTGTTCCACAGTTTTTTTAGCATTGGGCGATGAAAATGGGAGGAAAAATGCAGTTTCACCATTGTTTTTGGGCTTCATTTTTACAGTGTTCGCTGTGCATGATAAATGACAGGATAACTTTACTATGTGGGTCGGTACAATTACAAGGATATAAATGTAATATAGTTTTCATGTTTTATTACTTTTACACAATAGAAATGCGTTTTATAAAAAAATTGCATTTTTATATCCTCATAGTCTGCTAGCCATAACTTTTTTACTTTTCTGTATACATAGCTGATTATGGACTTTTTGCAGGATGAGTTGACGTTTTTATTGGTACCATTATGGGGTGCGTATGATGTTTTGATCATTCTTTATTAAGGTTTTTGTGAGGCATTTTGAATAAAATACAGCAATCCTGTTAGTTTTTTATTTTTGTTTTTTACAGCAGTCACCATGCGGTATAAATGACACGCTAACTTTACTTAGCAGGTCGGTACAATTACAGTGATACCAATTTGTATAATTTTTTAATATTCTACTGCTTTTACACAATAAAAACACTTTTATTCAAAAAGGAAAACACATTTGATATGGTGCTCAGAGGTGAAGAAAGTGGATCCGCTGGCCACCACATGGAGTTGGCGTAGCCTATGCAAGGTAGCAGAGTATATGGTGTCCATTGTCTTCACCGGAGCCTGCTGCAAGGACGGACGGGCTATGCTGCAGGGAATTCTCCAGGCTGCTACCCCGACGCAAGTTGTAGCGGTGACATCCGAAGCAGGAGACTTGGACACCGGAAAAGACAGGAATGTAGCACAGAAAGTCTGATAGACAGGCAGACAATGCAGGAACAGTGCATAGCAGGCGGTAGACTGGCAGACTAGCTGTAGGCAGGTTCAGTAGATGCAGATGGTGGAGTAGGAAGGATTAACTTCACTAGGGAATGGACACCAACAACTGGGGGCAGACAGCAGGAGGAGGAATCCCAAAAGCCCCGTGCCCAAAGGGCATAGGTGGAGAGAGAATTACTTGCTGTGCGCTGGCCCTTTAAATCCAGGACACCAGCATGCATGCGCCCCTAGTAGTGCATCCAAAAGCAGGAGAAGACAGAGCTGTGTTCCGATCGAGGAGGAAGCAGGATGGGGCCAGGTGAATATAAGCGCAGCGGAACAAGCACTTGGAGCAGGCGTGCCTGTGGCCGAACTGCAGCACACAGCATTACAAAGTTTTTGCATCGCCATAGTCTGCGGTTATAACTTTTTGATTTTTCTGTGTATGGAGCTGTGTAGGGGCTTGTTCTTTGCAGGATGTTTTTGTTGGTATCATTTTTGGGAGGACAAGGGTTTTTGATTGGTTCTAAATCCATTTTTTGGAAGGCAGGGTGAAGAAAATACTGCAATCCTAGTAGTGTTGTTTTAATTTTGACAAGACTCACCACGTGGTATGAATGACATGCTAGATTTACTCAGCAGGTTGATACAATTACAGTGATATTCAACTTACATAGTTTGTTTATGTTGAGCTGTAAAAGGGTATTTTGTTGGGGGGTTAACCAAATTTTTAAATTGGTCCCATTTTGGGGTTTTATTGATTTTTTGATTGTTTTTTATTCCATTTCTTGTGCTAAAGGATGAACAGAAATCACAATCTGTGATTTTTTTTTTTTTATGACATTCACCCTGCGGGTTAATTAACATGACAGTTTTCTAGGATAGTTCATTACACACGCAGGAATACCAAATATGTGTACTTTCATTTATTTTTTATCTTTTTGGGGGCGATTGGCGTTTGTAAAGGGAAAAAAGGGCGGTGTACGTGTTTTTATTTTATTTTTTGTGTCTTTTTTTTTTACTTATTTTCCCTAGGTGTCGTTGGGAACTGTCCCCCTGCCTAAGTCTAGGGGGGCATGGTGATATCACAGACTGCCTAGAAGTGTTTCTTAAACTCCTGGGCTGTCAGGTATGCAGACAGCAGCCGTGATCGCGCCGCTGCTGTGCTGATGGAAGACAGAGGAGGTGTGTACCCTTGTTAGTTGCCCAGCTTTAAAGGGTCATTCCTAATTCCCCTGTGTGGTTCGGGGATTTTTGTCAGTTCTTGTGATTTTTTTGCCCCCCGGGGGTGAATCTTGCGTGGCACCAGATCAAGGGGATTCTTGGTTTGTATGTCTTCCATTTTTAATTATTGCTCCCCAGTTGATTTTTCACAACAAGTGTTTGGCTTTAAAAAAAAAAAAAAAAAAAAATATAGTCCCCCCCAGCCGGGTTTGGGGGTAAATTTGTTTCTGTGTCCTTCGACAGGTCTTTGGTCTTACCACAGTGGGTTTGGAATGGACTGTTTGGGTTGTGTCAGGGTTTTTTTAGTGATAAAAATTTAAAACAGGTGCCATTTACGGGGAATGAGTGGAGGACAGGGGACCCCCTTAAAAGAAGAATTTAAAATTTTCTGTGAGGGGCCCAGAAATCTTGTTGTTTGTAGGTGCCAAATATTATTTTTACCATAAATTTTTTTTATATTTGAGGTTACCTTGATGTCAATTACAGGTTCTCTTTTTTTTTAAAGTGGGAAAATTTTGTACAATTGGTTGTGATAAATACTTTTTTCCCACTGTAACAGTTTGTATGTATGAACTTTTTTTTTAAATGTTGAAGCCTGATAAAATTTCCACATGGAGAAAAGGGGAAAAAAAGTGAAAAGTAAAATAAAAGTAAAACACAAAAAAGGAAAAAAAACACATACATCGCCCTTGAAGTGAAGTACACATATTTTGAAAAAGACCTACCTTAAAAATATGTCCTAAATTTTAAAGCACGGGAACCCGTAAAAAAAAAAACCAAAAATTTGAATTTCATTCATTTTGCAGCACATAAAAGGAATAAAAAGTGATCAAAACTTCTTAAACCCCAAAGGGGAAAACCACTTAAAGATCAGTTTACCCTAAAAAAAAACCCCCAAACGACTGTATTTAGGGCCCTTAAAACAATGGCAATGAAAAAATGTGTTTTGTTTTTGAAAAAAAGTTTTTTTTGTGTAATCAGAAAAACCCATAAAAAAAAATAAAAAATTTGGGGGTATCGCTGTATTTTTTACCCCCTGCTGAAAAAAACAGTATGTTTTTTTTCCGCACGGTGCCGCTGAAAAAGTGAAAATTAAAAAAAACCCCCCAGGTTTCCCTGTATTGTTAAAACCCTCAAAAAAAAAAAACACCAATAAAAACATCAACTCATCCTGCAAAAAACAACCTCTACTTGTTGCAAAAAGTTAAAAGTTTGGCTAGAACTAGAAGACATAAAATGCTTTTTTTTTTTAAAAACATTTTTTTGGTAAAAGTAAAAAAAACATAAAATTTTATCATTGCAAATTGTTCCGTCCCCAAAAGCTAAAAATTTCAGTTTTTTGGAAAAAAAATTTTTTTTTTCATTTTACTGCCTAAAAAAGTCTACCCAAAACGCTAAAAAAATAATCTGTGAAAAACCTTGCAGGTTCTCATAGACCCCTTGGATTATTCATTAAAGGTGTGTTTTCCATATGGTGTTTTTATATGAGTGTTTATTAATTTTTGATTTGGGGGTCCACAAACCCTTTTAAGGTTGCTTTAAAAAAAATCATTTGAAAAGAACCCCCAAAATCCCTAGTGCCATCCTTTTAGGTTGTAGTTAAGCCAAATTGCTTAGGGCCCCCATTGGGCGTCTTAAAAAATTTAAATTGGGGAACGATGTTGGTTTTATTTCCCGGCCCTATTTTTGGCTCCGTGAATAAGGATAAAAAATTTTTAAAATTTCAAAAAAAAATGAAAAATTTTAAATTTACCTCCCCTTTGCTTTAATTTTTGTGAAATAAAGGGTTAACAAACTTTTTAATCCCGTTTTAAATAATTTAAAAGGGGTCATTTTTTGATTTGATCATTTATGGGGGAAAAAACAACGGCCTCACCCGTCAAGCGGGATGGTCCTTAAAAAAATCTTTAGCAAAATTTTTTTTGAAAAATTTGAAAAAACTATTAATTTCTAAGCCCTAATGTCATAAAAAAGACTTTAAAAAAAAGATGAACGACGTGAATGTGGGAGATGTAGTTTTAGTGTTTTGGGGATTATTATCGAAAAAAAGTTTAAATCGGCACGGTATTTACGTTAAAAGGGTTTTTTTGACAGTGATTTAAATTTGGTTAAAATCTTTGCATAATTATTAATTCGCTCCCTTTTTGGCGGCCGCAAATAATTTAAAAATAGGCGGGGGAGATGTGTGTGCGAGTCATGACGGGATGGTATGGTTGCGATTGGTGGAAAAATCGCATGACTCGTTTTATTAGAAAAGCCTTTGTTCTGATCAGTGTCTGTCGCGCTCAGGCTAGGGTTTCGTCGCTTGTCAAACACTCAGCAAACAGCCAACGAAAAAATTTTTATTTTTTCACGAGAAAACTCTCTGTTACTGGAATTTTCAACTTGTTAGATCAGAGATTTGGAAGATTTTATGTAGTTTGGTAGGAATTTTAAAGGACATTAGCTGTAAAATCAGGGGAAAGCGGGGGGGGAGGGGGTGGGGGGTGGGGCGAAACAGACAAACTTTTAAAGTAGGAAATAGTTCACCAAGATTTGGGAGACATTGCACTGCAATAGCTTTTTATTTAAAGTTTTCTTTGAAATATTTTGGGTATTTGGGGGCCTGAACTTTTTGGATACACTTTTTCTAGAAATGAGGGTTTTTGTTAGTGCAAAAAAAAAACATTTCAGACAGGTGTTCTTTTTAATTTCCCCTTCCAGCTTTTTGAAATGCCCCCTTCAGTTAAATTGAATCCCGCAATTTTTTAGTCACAAGGGTTATAGGGCCAAAAATACCTTTTATTTCCGAAAAAATTTAGATACTGTTTTTTCACTTTGGAAGTCAGTTTGTTGTAGAGTATTTCAGTTAAATGGAATCAGCAATTTTGTGCCCAAGGGAATTGAAAGGTTTCCAAAAAAAACCTTTTTTATCCGAAAAACATTCAGTACGCGCTTTTTCCCTTTGGCACTACAGCATTTTTATTGAGGACTTCATTAATGTGAATACAGCAAATTTTTTGGGCACCCCGGTGAAAAAAAGGTCCCAAAATACCCTTTTTTATCCGAATACATTTTAATAGTTTTTTTCACTTGGCCACTACAGTTTGTCATTGGGCACCTTTCACTTAAAAAGTAATACAGCAAAATTTTTAGTACCCCGGGGAATTGAAAGGTGCCAAAAATACCCTTTTTTTATCCAAAAACATTTCAGTACGTGTTTTTCCTTTGGCGCACTACGTTTGTTCTTGGGCACCTTGCATTAAATGTGAATTAAGCAATTTTTTTAGTCAACAGGTGAAATTGAAAAAGGGCCAAAAATACCTTTTTTTTAAAATACATTTCAGATACGTGTTTTTTCACTTTGGCGCCTACGCTTGTTCTTGAGGCCCCTTTCCTTAAATGTGAAAACGCAATTTGAGTCACCAAGGGGAATTGAAAGGTGCCAAAAATACCCTTTTTTATCCGAATCATTTTAGAAAAGTTTTTTTACTTTGGCGAGACGTTTGTTGATAGACTACTTTCATTTAAATTGAATACAGCAAAAATTTTGTAAGTCCACACAAAAAAAGAAAAGGGGGCCAAAAATAAAACCCTTTTTTTAAAATAAAACATTTTCGTTTTTTTCATTTGGGGGCACTCCGCTTTGTTCATTGAGGCACCTTGCCTTAAATGTGAATACAGCAAATTTTTTTTGTCGCACAGGTTGTAGGTGCAAAAATACCTTTCATTACCCCCAATAAATTTCAATACCGTTTTTTTCACTTTGGGACAGTACAGCCTTTGTTGTAAGGGTACTTTGCAGTTAAATGTGAAACAGCAAAATTTTTTAGTCACCCCAAAGGGGAATTGAGGGCCAAAAAACCTTTTTATTATCCGGGAATCATTTCAATACGCGCTTTTTTACTTTTCGCATACACATTGTTTATTGAGGAAAACCCTTTACTAAATTGAATCAGCAATTTTGTAGTCACCACGGGGAATTGAAAGGTGCCAAAAATACCCTTTTTTTATCCGAATACATTTAGATCTGTTTTTTACTTTGGGGCATACAGCTTTTTCATTGAGGCCCTTCACTTAAAAAAGTGAATACAGAAATTTTTTTCACCAAAAAGGTGA
>JAODAL010029114.1:0-52169 GCA_025379985.1 Phyllomedusa bahiana | reverse complement strand
AGCTAGTGTTTCTTAACTGAAGGGGGATGATGACATCATCCCCCCCTTCACTGTTAGTGCTCTCTCCCGAGTCAGTGTGTTTGCTTGAGATCAGTGGGAGGGGATAGCACATCCCTGCTCACCCCCCTCCCTCTCTGTCTGAGTCCACATGTCACTGTCCTCTCCCTATGCAGTCTTATTTTGTAAGAGCTGTTTGTTAACATACCACAGGCCTGTATTCAGTCTAAACAGTCTTCTATGAACTCAGAGCACTGATCTCTTCTCCTCTCACAGCTGGGTGTTTGTTACAGTTGAATCCAGTCTTCTATGAACTCATCCAGAGCAGCACAGATCTGTCTCCATTCTATGTTTACACGCAGCAGCATTAGACACCAAGCACAATTCTGCTGTTTTCTGATTGTAGAAGCAGCTGCAGGGTTACTGTGCAGCTGCTGGCTGTGCAGAGTGAAATGTTGCCGGCTCTTTATTCTGAGTGAGAGTGGCAGGAATGCACGCTCCCGTGAACATGACTGGGAGTCAGACAGAATGTAAATTAGCAGAGCCGTCATCCAATTAAATGAAAGTAGTTGGAATCCGACTGGCACTGGGGACCAGTGTTTACAGAAAACGAAGAAAAGGGAGACAGTGAAAACAAGAAAGCTTTGCAAATTACATCCAATTGCAAAGTTGCTTGTTTCCACTGTCCCCTTATTCTGAAGACCATTTAATGTAATGATACAACCCCTTTAATCATATTTGGCACATTTTTCTAGTGTACTATTCTTTAGTTCTATTCAACAAAAAGTTACCCCAGTGTCTACTACGTTAGGGCCAAGGCAGAGCCGCACGGATCTATAGGGCAAACTTATTTTTGTTGCCCATAGCAACCAGAGCTCCCCTTTAATTTCATATAGTGCTCTAAAAAATGAAAGAGGAGCTCTGATTGGTTGCTGTGGGCAACAAAGTAAGTCTTAGATCTAGAAGGTTTTCATACATGTCTCCCTTAGTCTTTTGGGACTAGATTTGCTCTACTACACAAACATGGTATGTACTGAACACAAAAGAGTAGTAGGCCACCTTGAAGTCTATACCCTGTAAGTTCCTAGGGCTTCACTGGGGTATACCTTTTTCAAGGTAGCCAGATGAATACCATTGATGGAGGCCAATGATGATGCTTTGAATTAAGCCTTTTTGGTACATGTCCCCTTTTTCTTTGCCTTAACCTTTAGAGTTTTGATATCTCTTATGTCTAATTGGTTGCAAAATATTAGTTTACTTGGCTCAATATCATTGGCTAATGAATGGTTATTCATGTAATATATGGACATCTTAAAGGGGTTGTCTCGCTACAAAGATTAGCTTTCAACATGTTGGGAACACTAAGTGAAGACTGTCAAGAAAAAAGCCAGCCCGCCGGCCCACTCGAGGGTCGACGGCCTGACGGGGTGTATCTCGACGTTGCGCTGCCCCCTAGGGGTGCACAAGGTCAGCCAGATACCAGATACTGTTCCACTGTTAACCCCTGTCCACATGGGCCCAGGGAGACAAACAAGCTGCCACCAGTTCTCTCGTTTGGTTATAAGACCGGTCCGTTACCGACTTATAACAGGGCCAGGAACCAACCTTTGGGTAGCTATATATTATAGACCGAGTACTAGGCGTGTGAGGCCGATGATCAAGACAGACCAACTCAGATTAAAGTTTATAGATTTAATTAGCCTTGGAGGGCACACTAGACAAATATATACAAAAGGATAATAATATAATGGAAAGAGTCAGAGGTGCACATCCCAATTTATGGGTTACAGGACAAAAGGCATGTTAAAATGGGTCAAGTTACCTTCGGCCCACATGGGGGGCGTATGTGGCCTGACTTCTGCATGTGGATGTCTGGAAATGCTCTTAGGTACCCCCTCCATGGATCAACGGTTTGAGGCCACAGGTGCTGCTTATAATTGTGAGGGGACAGCCCACTGGCAGCCCCCTAAAACACCCCCACACACCCCTGGGACGGTTTAATGAACTCCTCCCACTCTGGTCATGCAGTTTTCTGACAGAATCACGAAAATGGACCATAAGTGGAGGGCTTTGGGCACAGAACCCGAGCCAGTAGCACCAACAGAATCGGCTGGCCCTTTACACAAACGCCCGGGTATCAGACACCCCTATACTTATGGACTCGCGTAGGTCCGGTTCCAGATATCTCGGTTCCCCTGCTCAGCAAGCATGGGAGTAGGGGCTATGTGTTGGGTGAATTCCATAATTTTAAGATATAAAACTCGCCATTGGCCCAAAGTTATGAGCGGATCGCCTACAAATCTATATGAAATATCGGAGACGAGTCGGCTAGCTGCCTTTTGTTCAAGTCTTTGAAGCTGGGGGTTTGAGCTAATTAAGTTGCATGAGTATCCTTTCATGGGAGGACCCCCTGCTGTGGTGGCTTCCTATAGAAAGGCATTTACAAGGGGCTTGATTAATGTGTTAATTTGACCCTTTCCTGTGGGGCTGGGACATCTGTGAGATCTGACAGTTTGAAGTTGGAGAGAGAGGACTGTCATTTTTGAGTCAATTTCTCAAACTCCCCCTTTGAGGGTGTAGGGGCATTTAACTTCTCGGTGCTCCCCCATGCGCCAGACTGACCCCTCCCCCTGTCGGGAAAACCCATCGGCGTTGCCGTGGTCTCGGCCCTTCCGGTGGCGGATGGCGAAGTTGTACTGTTGGAACGCTAGGCTCCAGCGTAGCAACCTCCCATTGTTTCCGTAGACCGTGTGTAACCAGCTAAAGGGGGTTGTGGTCTGTCTCCACAATGAATGACGCCGTATGGGTAGGGCTGCAGCCGCTGCAGGCCACACTATCGCCAGGCATCTTTCTCATGGTGGAATAGGCCACTTCCCTCGGCAGAAGCTTCGGCTCAGGAAACATAACGGGGATGTTCCTGTCCCGTTGTGTCCCTGGCTGAGCCTGCACCGAGGCCAAAGTCACTGCATCGGTTTGTACTAAAAACTGCCGGGTGAAGTCGGCGGCTTGTAGTACTTGGGGAGCTGGACAAGGGGCCTGGGGCTTGGAAAGGCCGTCTCGCAGGTCGTTTGTCCCCAATCGACTGCGGAGGGCAACCCTTCCGAATGAGGTCTGTCAGGGGCTTTGCCAGGCTACTATAGTGGGGAAAACAAACCCTCCTATAGTACCCCCCAGCGGTCCCCAAGAAGGACATCACCTGCTTTTGGTCCTGGGGGTGGGCCAGGATGCAAATGGCATCCACTTCTTCCGGGCTCTGGGTTAAAAGGCCCCCCCCAAACTTACCCGGTGCCCAGGTAGTTTTGAGGGCACACTCAGGCCCAGCTGGCACTTTTCGGGTTTGTTGGTCTAGCCTGCCTGGCGGATACGTCAAAGAACTTGCGCCTGGTACTGGCGGTGATCCTCCCAGTTGGGACTGAAAATGCATATGTCATCCAGATACGCAGCCCGTACCTTTCAAGTCCCTTGAGCAGCGTGTTGACCATCGCTGAAAAGTGGTGGGGCATTTTCATTCCCCGAACGGCATGAGGTGGACTCGTACAATCCGAAGGGGGGATAAAAGCAGAGGGGTTCCTTGCCTCACGGGTCAGGGGAATCTGCCATATCCCGGCTCAAGATCCATGATAGTCAGGTACTCTAACCCTGGCCAACGATCGAGAGGTCATTGATGCGTGGCATTAGGTACGCATCGGTGACCGTGACAGCGTTGAGCCCCCTATAGTCCACTCAGAACCGGGTGGTCCGATCCTTTTTGGGGACAAGGACTACGGGCGAGGCCCAGGCACTGTCGGATGCCTGGATGACCCCCAGCTTCAGCATCTCTTCAATCTCCTCAGCATGTGCTCCCTGCACTTGGGGTTTGAGTTTCCGATATGCTGAACGCCGGATTAGGGGATGATCCCCGGTGTCCACGTGATGGACGGCTGACTCCGTCCTTCCAGGCACGTTAGTGAACAATGCCCGGAAGGAGTGGAAAGTTGCCAACAGCTGGGACCGTTCGTCCTCCAGGAGCTGTCCACAAATCTCCACGTCCGCTATGGATCCACCTGCCCTGACCGGAGCGAGCATATCCAAGAGGTTCTCCGTCTCACCTACCTCGGGCAGGTTGCACACGGGAAGGGCACATGCCTCCTGCTCATGATGCGCCTTCATCATGTTCACGGGGAAAGGCCCTTTCCCGGGCCTTCCCCGGTCTGGTCCAGGATGACCAGGTACGTGACTGCGTTGAGTTGCTGGTGCACGACATATGGGCCTTCTCAGGCTGCCTAAAGCTTGTCCTGGTACGGAGACCAGGACCCACACTTTCTGACCCACCTGGTAGGTCCTCTCACAAGCGTTCTGGTTGTACAACTGCTTCTGGTCGGCCTGGGCCCATTGCATATTCTTGTGCACTAGCTGTGTCAAGGCCTGCATTTTGTCACGGAAGCGCACAACATACTCAATGACCGACACCTCAGGGTTGCTCCTTCCCAGGCCTCCTTCACCAGAGCCAGGGGCCCCTGTACACGTCGCCCATACAGGAGCTCGAAGGGAGCGAATCCCGTTGAGGCCTGTGGAACTTCCCGGTAAGCAAATAGTAGGTGTGGGAAGTACCGCCCCCAGTCGCGCCCGTGGGTGTCGACCAACATCTTAAGCATCTGCTTCAGGGTGCCATTGAACCGTTCACACAGGCCATTAGTCTGTGGGTGGTACGGGCTGGCCACCAGATGTTGCACCTGTATCAGCTTGCACAAGGACTCCATTAACTGCGACATGACTGGGTGACCCAGTCAGTGAGCATTTCCTGGGGAAATCTCACTCGAGAGAAAATCTCCAGTAAGGCGGTGGCCACCTTGTCGGGTACCGAGTGGCGTAGTCTACTACCGTCAGTACGAAGCGTTTCCCGGAGCTGCTGGGAATGGACGGCGGTCCAATTAAATCCACAGCCACCCTCCTGAAAGGCTCATCTATGATAGGCAGAGTCCAGTGGGCTTTGGGCCTCGGCCCCGCCTTCCCACCCTCTGACAGGTGTCGCTTGAACGGCATTAGGCAGCCACATCAGTCCCCATCTTTGGCCTAGAAAAAGGCTGGGCCAGCCTTTCCTTGGTCTTGGTGATCCCTAGGTGTCCGGCCATTGGAATCTCGTGCGCAACCCGCAACAACTCCACCCTGAACCATGCCTCCGTGGTCCCTGGGCCACGCCTCCGGTGAACCCGGTCGGACCGTCACGTGGTACAGCCGTCTTTGGTCCCAGACCACCCACGCGGTGTCTGAGTCCAAGGGTGGCTGTGCCACCTGCTCCTTGAGAGCTTTCAGGCTGTTGTCAGCCGCTAACGCTGCCTGAAACTCACGACTAGACGTTTGGGCCAGAATGGATGAAAACTGCAACGTCAAACTGTCGGTTCCCCGGGACCTATCTCCTGGCCCTCGCCTTTCCCTGGCAAATTACCCGGTCCGATGGGAGGATACCGTTGGGCCCCTGAGGGTCCTCCTGGCTCCTGGCCCCTCCCACTGCGCGTGGGCAGCAGCCACGATCGGGTGCAAACCGCTGGTGGGGCCCCCTCGGCGTCTATATAAGTCCCCCATCTGCTTGGCCTAACCTGGGGCCCCCCGACATCCCGTTTTTTGGGGAGACCCTGCTCGGTGGCCTTTTCTGGGAGCCCCCTGCCTCACCTGCATGCTCCCCCACTGCCCGCTGTCTGCCCCTGTCTACCCTGGCTTGTGGGGAGACCCTGCCCCGTGGCCTTTCCTGGGAGCCCTGCCTCACCTGCATGCCCCCCACCACTGCTGTCTGCCCCCTTTTTTGTCCCCTCTATGCCTCACAACCGAGGGCAAACGATTCCCAGCAGGCTTGCTGGACACAAACCTGCTTCCCTAGTGCAACCTGCTGACCTTATATTCTCTCCACAGGGTGGAGAGGAAACACCATATCACCCACCCCATACTCCCTCAGTATGCATTTTTAAAAATATTGTCCACAAAAATTAACAGGGTTGGATGACACATCACATTTGGTGGGAGCAGACCTTGGGGCTTCAGGGGCCTCAAAACAGGCTACCAGCCGCTCTAAGTCTGTCCCTAACAACACACTAGCTGGAAAGTTTGAAGATACCCCCACCTCCTGCATTCCCTGCCCGGCACCCCAGTCCAAATACACCTTGGCCACTGGCAAAGCGCCCGGCACAATGCCTCCAAATTTGGAGACAGCGCGGGTCTTCCCGGGTAATCATGTCCTTTTGGGACACCAGCTAAGGCCGCCCCCCACAGTCATCCACGGCGGTGTCCAAGAGTCCCCATGGCCACAGACCGGCCTACGGTGACTGGTGGTAGTTATCAAAGGGCCTTCCCCACCCCGCCCACACACAAAACATTGGGGGGCCTTGGAAAAGGCGACTGGGACGGGCCTTTCTGGTGCTGGGGACATGCGGCCTTGAAATCTCCCGGCTGTTTGCAAAGGTGACAGAGTCGGGGTTCCCCTACAGATGTGGAAGCATGTGCTGGGGGCCCCCTGGGCTTAGCGGTAGGGACAACTGGCCCTGCGGGCATCTTACCCCCTCTCCCGCTGGTGGCTTCCTGGCCTACGGTGCCCGGGGTTGGGCATATTATCCGCAAAGTTTGCTGTGGCGGTGGCCCCTCGGGTTTCCGGTCACGAAGGTACTGCTGGAGGTCCTCTGGGCAGTACCACAAAAACTGCTCCGTGGCGATGAGCTCTTTCAGCTGCTGGACGGTGGTGATCTTTAACTCCGAGGTCCACTGGTCAACTGCTCTCTGGAGGGCCCGCATGTGGTCGGCCAGCTGTCTGTAGGACCCGCTGCAAACTCCGGAGCTTCTCTCTGTACATCTCAGGAGTTGAGGTTGTACTGCCCCGATCAACGCCCGCTTGACTTCCTCAATAGGTCAGGGGTGCAATCGCTGGGCTTTTTCCTCTGAGACGAGGAGTTTAGAAACCGGACCCACTGGGCCTCAGGCACATGGTGCTGGCGGCAAATTTTTTCGAATGCCAGCATGAAGGTGTCCAGGTTTTCCACCTTATCCAGCAAAGGGAAAGTCCTCCGCCCTTAACTTTGGGACCTGGGTCTAGGAGGCTCTTGGAACTGGCCGGGGTGGACTGGGCCTTTTTCAGCTGAAGCACCTGTAATTGGTGGTCACGCTCACGCTGACGTTCCTCCGCCCGCTCCCGACGTTCGGCAGCTGCCGCCTCTAGCCGCTCGTGACGTTCTGCAGCTTCCGCCTCTATCTGCTCGCAACGTTCTGCAACTGCTAGGAGGGCCTTGTAGGTGTCGAAGTCTCCAGCCTCAAGCTTAGCCAGGGCAGCTTGCAGGAGAATAGCCGAAGGTGAGCTGCCCACTATGCCATTGACCACCTGCGACTGGCTCCTTGAGGAGCCCGAGCTGGACTCTTCCTCGCCTTCATAGTCCATAGCCTGGTCTGGGCCGAGCTCCTCCTGGCTAACTTCACCGACTGTTTCCTCCGGGCCTACAGCTTTGCCCTTGCTACGACCAGCCATCCTTGCAACACTTGGTCACTTGACACAAAAACTGCAACCTGAATGCACCCAAAACCCTGTGTTTGCACTCTGACTTGTCTAGTGCTGAGTTAATCTTAAGACCCCAGCAGCAAAAGCCACTGCTGGTAGTCCTTAGTGTTTTGGAGTACGGAACCCAAACTCACACACACTATTGTCTTGATCACACTGCTCTGCCACCAATATGTCAAGAAAAAAGCCAGCCTGCCGGCCCACTCGAGGGTCGACGGCCTGACTTGGGGTGTATCTCGACGTTGCGCTGCCCCCTAGGGGTGCACAAGGTCAGCCAGATACCAGATACTGTTCCACTGTAAACCCCTGTCCACATGGGCCCAGGGAGACAAACAAGCTGCCACCAGTTCTCTCGTTTGGTTATAAGACCGGTAACGTTACGACTTATAAACGGCAGGAATACCAACCTTGGGTAGCTTTTTTTATAACCGGGGTACTAGGCGTGTGTGAGGGCCGATGATCAAGACAGACCAACTCAGATTAAAGTTTATAGATTTAATTAGCCTTGGAGGGCACACTAGACAAATATATACAAAAGGATAATAAGATACAGGTAAGAATCAGAGGTGCACATACAAGTATGAGTTACAGACAAAAGACAGTTAAAATGGGTCAAGTTTACCTTCGGCCCCACATGGGGGGCGTATGTGGCCTGGCTTCTGCGTGTGGATGCCCTGAAATTGCTCTTAGGTACCCCCCTCCATGGATCAACGGTTGAGGCCACAAGGGCTCCCGCTTATATACTTGTGAGGGGACAGCCCACGTGGCAGCCCCCTACACACCCCCACATCACCCCTGGGACGGCCTATGAACTCCCCCACTCTGGTCATGAAATTTCTGAACAGAATCACGAAATGGACCATAACACGGCAGGGCATTGGCACAGAACCGAGCCGGTAGCACCATCAGAACCGGCTGGACCTACACTACGCCCGGGTATCAGACACCCCTATCTTGTTGGGGTTCAGGGGTACACCGCATGACTACTGCTGCCCAAATTGAACACTGAGTGCCGGCATGAAGAAATGACACCAAAACACAGGAGCTGGTATGAGTTCCTTTCTCAGGGGTTTAAAACAGGCCCAGAATGAATGACTTTATTACAATACAATGGATTTTTACAAACTGGCTTCAGGGCGAGATTAAATTCCTTTGTTTCTTGCAGTCTTCAGGAATGTGGCACTAGTTGATTGGTTCTCCAGATATGGTCAAGGTTTCCCCCAGTTCCATGCTGGCAAAAAGTGGGGAGTTGGTTTCCCGGAAACGGCGCCAATCTTTGAGTATCTGTGGGTGTTCAGCTAAGCTTATATGTGTAATAATGTTTTTGCACCACAAAATTAAATTACAAAAGCTTTGGAAAAATATTTTTCCCCTCACAATCCCCCTAAAACATTATTACACTCTGACCCTTTTTTTGTTTAAACATTGTTTCTTCCCCCCAATCTAAAATCACCTGTGCCTGCCAAAGCTGGGGGGAAAAAAGGGATGTGGATGCTTACCAGGGTTTTTGATGAGCCCCTTCAAGTGACCCCCCCTTTTAGTTGGCTTCCCAGCCCTGACAGGCCCCATTTTTTCCCTTTTAACATTGGATCCCAAATTGGGCACGCCCTTTTTAAATATTGTTGCTAAGTGCAGAAAAAAAAAATTGGCCACCTTATAGGCTGAAAACAAAAATAAAAATTAAAAAATTAAAAAAAAGTTCTGTTGTAAAAGCTCTCTCTTTGTCTGTAGAAGTCATTATCCCTTTTTATACTTCATAGACTGTAAAACAAAAGATGTAATGCAGGAAAATGAAAGGGGGTTTTGGGGTCACCCACCTGGGTTTATAAAAACACAAGCTTGTCTCCATCTTGGGGGTAGGATTTGGGAAGGGGTGCAGACATCAGAGCCCCTTGGCTTTTTAATCCGATGCAAACGGGGGGGTCAGTGATCAGTGCTTGGCGCAAATGGGAATCAACATGGCTAGCATGGCGATCAACACGGTGCAACATGGCGGTCAACACTGGAAGACAGGATCAACACTGGCAGACGGGCGGTCAAACCTGGCACAGACGTGGTTAACACTGGCGCAGCATGGGGGGGGGGGTAAACACTGGCGAGACAGGGATCAACACTGGCCGACATGGCGATCAATGCATCAGCTCCGCTTTGCGATATCCCCTGCTGTTGTGGCTACCTGGCACCTTTGCAACCCCTCATTGGTCTTTTGGGGCCCGGGCCCCTTGGCAATTGTTGAAGATAAACCCTTAAAAACAAATTGAATCCGTGGGTAATCCACAACATGATCCATTCATTTCAATTGTCCCTGTCTGTGAAAAGGGTGAGGTTAAATGGGACTCTGTTTAATTTACTTTCCGTCACAAAGAGGTAAAATAATCGCCCCTCCGTTTGATCTTAAAAAACCCCGCGTGAATGAATGAGAATAAAAAAAAAAATTAAAAAAAAAAATTTCCCTTTGGTTTCCTTTGAAGCTTTTGAAAGAAAATGTTTAGAATAAATAAAATATAAAAAAATCAAACTTTTTTGTAAAAAGTTTTAAAATATATAATTTAATAAAAATAAAAAAAAAGAAAAAAAATTTACCTTTTTATTTGGAAAAAAATTAAAACATTTATCGAAACAAAGCTTTCTATTTTCATTTTTGTCAATAAATTTTATATAATTTTTTATTTTTTTTAAATTTACAAATTAGGGGTTTTTTAAATAAATTTAAGGAATCCCTTCCCTAAATCCTATTTTTTAATTGACAAATAAAACCCTAATTTTCTATTTTAAAATATAAAAAATTTAAAATTTTGTTAAATTAAACAAATTCAAAAATTTTAACTTTTGCCTTGCCCACCCTTTTGTCTTAAACTCACTGCTTTTGCTGGGTAAAGTTTTTGTGGTTTTATCTCCATTGCAAACAATGCATAAGGATTCATGAATGGGGATTTACAGACATACAAATTTTGATCAAACACAAACAAGGAAAATGACCCAATTCCCAATTGCAATTCCCCCCTCAAAAAAGAAAAAAACTCTTTTCATCTGGACCCAAACAAAAAGAAAAAAAATAAAACAAAAATGATTTTTAAATTTGACCGAGTGTTTTTTACTCTGGTTAACAAAACCTTTACTAAAAAAGAAATTTGGGGGTAGTACACCAAAAAAAAAAACCCCCCCAAAAAAAATGTAACTTTAAAAAAAAAAAAAAAAAAAAAATTTATCCCCCCGGGCTTTATTTAAAAAGTGATGTCATGGGGTCTTTCTGAGATCTCGATACAGAAACCCTTTTCTTTACTCCTGCAAATAAACAGAAAAATTTAATTCATCCCCCAACAGCATTTGGAGAAAGGAAAAAAAAAAAAAAAAAATTTATTAGAAGGCATCCTCTTTCTCTGCTGGAAACTGAAATGGCTATGCAAAAAAAAAAAACCCTGAAAAAAAAAGGGCGAAAATAAAATGTTTCACACAATAAGAGCTCAGAAAATACCACGGTTTTTTCTGTCATCTAGGTGTAACCCAATTTTTAAAAAAAGTCTACCTCCAATTGTTACCTTTAAAATAAAGCCAAACAAATCATGACCTTATACGGGGGGCAGTAAAATTTTCCCTATTTCGTTCATTAAAATAACAACAATGTAAAACCCTTCCAGCTTTCCTGTAACACATATTGCAATTAAGGAGTGCAAAATCATTATTTCTATATATTAATGACCAAAGACAAAAAACGGCTTTTTTTTCAAAAGATGAAAAATTTTAAAAATTTTATGGGTATTTTTTTGTCAAACAGAAACCACTTTTAAAGAAACAACTATCCCCCCCCGCATCCCCTTTTTGGGAAAGCTTTGGGGGGGAAAAGGGCGGATCAGATAATCTCAGGGGATAGGAACTGACTGGAGTTGTGGAGTGAGAGAGGAGTGGGGGAGTAGAGGCACTGGAAATGTTTTGGGACGGGGAAGGAGCAGGATTTGGACTTCCTCTGCCCACACAAAACAAACTCAGCAGGGGGCGGATTTTGTGGCCAAATTGGGGCCTCCCACACTTGGGTCCTCCATTTTAAAAAAGGTGGACATTTTGTCAGGGACAATTCTTTAAAAGAAATTTTTTTTATCCCTACATTCAGTTCGACCCCGTTTTTTTGTTTTTAGTTCTTTTTTCAAGTTGAGCATTAAAAAATTTTGAAAACCCCCCTTGGTTTTCAAAAAGCCAAAGAGTTGAAGTTTACCCCCTGGGTGAAAAAAAATTTTTAATTTTTTAATTTTAAAAGGGTTTTTTTCCCCCTACGTTTTTCCTTTTCCATAGACCTGCGGACTGACTGACCCTATAAAGGGCCCTCTTTTCATTTACTTTAAATTACTATTTGAAACCTCAAAACTTTAGAAACCGTCTTACGTTTTTTGCTTTTAGCCCCAAACCCGAATAGGTACCTCCCCTCGAGCTACCGGTTTTCTGGGGTCCCCCTGCTAAATTTTTTTCCCCTACCTGCCAATTTCTGCGCGATCTAGTAGAGTTTTCTAGTCTGCAAATGTCAACATCTCCTCTATGTACCAACTTGCTAGAACTTCCCCTGCTGCAACCAGAACATGTGGGTTCAGTCTAGTAGAATTTCCCCATCATTTCCTAGTCTGCAACTGACAGCATCAAGCCCAATCTAGGTAGGATTTCCTAATTAAACCCCGTGTGTCAGTCCTTGTCCGCAGGATCTCCAGAACTGATACACAGACAGTAGTCAGGCAGGCTCGGCAGCTGGGATCAGGTTCTTGAGACAGTACAGCGGGAACGCTCTGCGCCGACCAGAAACCCGGGCTGACCAGACAAACACCCCGACCCAACCTGGAACCGTCCAAATACACAGGCAAGCTACAGATTTCAAGTCTTTGAAGCTGGGGGTTGGAGATAATTAAGTTGCATGAGGATCCTTTCATGGGAGGACCCCCTGCTGTGGTGGCTTCCTATAGAAAGGCATTTACAATGGGCTTGATTAATGTGTTAATTGAGCTTTCCTGGAGGGCTGGGGGCCATCTATGAGATCTGACTAGATGAAGTTGGAGAGAGAGGACTGTCATTTTTGAGTCAATTTCCTCACAAAGACGTTTTCCAAATATATTGCGTTGTTAATTTTTTTGTTTTGTTATGGAGCTACAAGTGATTTTATCACCTTCTGTGCTCTCTGTGGTTCCCCAAGTGACCAACCTGTGTACTACTTCTCCCCTGCTGTTCGTTCTGATAGCAGGGAGTGACATCATCACACAGGTCGTGGGCAGCACAGAGCTCCAGACAGTGAGAGCTTGTTTGTTATCTGATCTTTCAGACAAAAGCCAGTAATTATTACTGTTTACTTTAACTCAGAAGCTTCCCTGGTCCTGACAGCATGAGATTTATCTAACTAGCAGAAGTCTGAATACACGGAGCTCATTTTGCTAATTACAGACAGCTTGACCAGGAAGTGACAGAGCAAAGCAGCATTATTTCAATTATGCATCCTATGAAACTTTGAGATGAGACAACCCCTTTAAGTTTACCGGGGCTAGAGCTGCTGCTTATTAGTGGCTCTTACTGATTATGCATATGAACAGAGTTAATGCTAGATTCACATGCCATTTTCCACACACTTTTTGACGTGTAGAACAGGTATGTTCCGTGAAAAAATGCAATATGTGTCCCATGGGTTTGAATAGGAATAGACATCATTCAGCACATGGTGCATTCTTTTATGTGTCATGTAATACGTTACATGACATGCAAAAAAATTGGAATGCAAGGCACTTATCTCTGTGTGTCTTCAGTGCCCAGAATGAGTCGGGAGCTAGGACGCAAATTAGTCCTATTAGATGGGGCTAATCCATAACCTTAAAACACAGTGAAATCTGCGTCAACACAGGCAGAAAAATAGTACAAAATATGGCAGAAATCTGAGGTTGTCCCCTGGATTTTTGCTGCACATACAGCAGAATATTTTTTTAAAAGGAAAAATTGCTCATTTAAAGCATACTATATAATCAGTGAACCTATTGCGGATGCATTGAAGGCTTTGGCCTCATGAGAGACAAATTTAGAGATGAGGTTCCAACTGATGAGTTTACCTTTATGTGGTAGGTAGGCATAAACAATTTGATCAAAATGTGCACTAAAGACCTCCGTTTTATACTTATGGTAAAGATACCAGTAGTGCATGTTTCATAAATGTATGTGGTTTCTTTGGTCTATGAGGGCATATAGACAAGACTTCTCTTATGGTAAAGCCCTTTCAATTCTTAATATAAACTGTAAAGTGTAAAATGTGCCAAAACAAAGTCAGCTAAAATATATATCTTTATTAGGCTGAAAATAGCAGAGCAATAAAATTTAAAAAAATAAATAAATTGGTACATGGACTTACCAGTGCAAAACCACAAGTGTACCAATAAAAGTCAGCAATCTGGTGATGCAAAAAGGTTTACATGGACAAATAACATACTCAGAAAATATATAAAAAGATTATGAATATCAATGAAGAGAAACCAATATGCCTGACAATATCCCAAAAGAAGCAATTAACCAGGTGATGAATTAAATTACCCAAAGTATGTTGCCCTAAACAGGCTACATCAGGGGTATATGCTCAAAACCAGACAATATTTCACAAAATAAAACCCACTTTCCAAAGCCTGGAACTAAAGTTTTGCCATTTTGTAGTTACCCCAATGAAAAGGACTAATAAAACAAAAGATGTTGCTGAGTGGATATTATGTAGCTTTGTAAATAATTGTTATGATGTAAAAGCCTCATATCATTAGAACAATGTATTTATTGCCACCTGTAAATGCACTGGATCCTATAATTAGTAAAGAATACAAGTGGAGATATTTGCGTAACACCTCTGTTAGCACATTTTCATGACTTGTATAAACGGCAGCATGCGGGAACAGTTCACAAAATATCTCTATTTCCTTTAGCTCAGTCCAGTAAAAACACAATTATGAGCACAATTTCGAGAGGAAGCAAGCAAGGTAATCAGACATTCTACTAAATGGTATCAGTAACACAGATGGAGTGGACATGTTCGTCTTTCTACTGAATTTAGATGCAACTTATGTTTTACAATGAGAAGTTAAAAAATGTTGTACTGGTATCTGGTTCGTTTGTGTTACATTTTAAAATGCTTTACAGAAAAAATGTTACAAGGTTAGACTGGAGCGGGAAGTCAAAGTGATTGTGCGTTCTTCACCCTTTCCCAGGCCCGGGCTGGTAATCTGCCCAATTGTGCAAATTCCTAGTGGGCCACTGTGCCAGCTCAGAGCGCAAATTGAGATACTGGTGAATCCCACTGGATGGGCCTCGAGTTCAAGCGCATGTTGTCTGTAATGGCAGGAGTAGTGGATCCTCTGGATCACCGCAAGCGGTGGTAATGGCCGCGCCAGGGAGCGGAGTCTAAGAAGGTCCCGGTATTCACTGGGTCGCTGCCCCTAGCGCGACTTGCTTGCGATGGCAGCCGAGGTGCAGCGAGGTACCAAATCGTAACACCAAACTCGTAGTCAGGGACAGGCAGGCAGGTCAGGGAAAGGCAAAGGTTCGTGGTCAAGAAAAGTGGCAAAGGGTC
Organism: Phyllomedusa bahiana; assembly: GCA_025379985.1. NCBI lineage: Eukaryota > Metazoa > Chordata > Amphibia > Anura > Hylidae > Phyllomedusa > Phyllomedusa bahiana. The sequence continues at coordinate 37,095 of JAODAL010029114.1, read as the reverse complement.
GGTAACACAGACGAGACTGGAACGCACTCCAAAATATTTTCTCTACGGCACGAGGCACAATAGATCCAGCAAGGAAGTACCAAAGGTGACACGGTATATATAGGGGCAGCGGGCCCCTTTAAATCTAAGAGAGCCAGTGTGTGCGCGCCCTAGGGAGTGGGGGCTCGCGCACCAGCTGGCAGGGAGATGCGGGACACAGGAGCGCGGACAAGCAAGTAGTTGCTCCCAGAGGAACAAGTGCGCCCGCGGCCCATCATGTGGACCGCGGCGCCACTCGTCCCCGGAGCAGGGGGGACAGAAGGAGTACGAGTGCGCCCGCAGCCCGACCCACGGGCTGCGGGACCACCCGTAACATTGTCATAGTTTACCTACTATGTGGAGGCCATGGGTGTAACTAGAGAAGCCTGGGCCCTATAGCAAACTTTTGGATACCCCCTTCCTCACCGCCAGCCCCTCCACCAGACCATGAACTTTTACTGGGATCTCTTTATAATAGTCATGCAGTTATTAGATAATAAGGAGCAAATACCTCAGTATATATATCACTAACATATTACTATTAAATCAATCCTACTATACCAAGACTATCATTACTAATAATTCTACCACTCCTTTATCCAGTTGTACAAATAAAAAAAATAAAACATGGCAAACATAGTTGGGATTAATGTGCTGCAAAACTCTGATCAATATAGGTGGGCCCCACATAAGTAGGTAGGCAGGGCACCATTAGTTAAAAAAAAAAAAGAACTCTCCCTTCTCCCCGTTCCCCCAACACGACAAGTAGCAGGCTGACTTCTCCAACTGGAGAACGGTGTAGGCACCATGTCAGCATTGCTGATTGACGCCTGAGAGGCTTAAGACCTCAGGCCTTAAATCTACTAGGCCGAAGAGTGAAGCAGAGTGCCAGTGGCCCCGGGCCCTGCCTCTGAACACTCTGGACAGAGGGCTCAGACATTTTTAGGAAGGAGGCGCAGGCCCCCTGTGGTTCCCTGTAAATGTAGGCCCTGTACCAGCTGCTATGGCGGTTGTTTCGCCATTGGTGGAGACACAAGACAAGACTAAAACTAGGTGTGTTAGATCAGTGCTGTATTGACGGTCATGTGGTAGTGACCTGACCACTGTTGATCTGTGATTTCTGGTGATTTGACCACTATGTGGTAACTACATGGTGGTATTGTAGGTTATATTGGCGCTTGTATAGTGTCCCTCATGGCGAAAGCGAGTGCACACCTGTCTGGTCCTTTGATTAGAAGTTTCTTTATGTCACTTGCACTTTCTTGCTTTGTTTACAGTGTTGTTTATTTTATTTTAGAATGTTGAGAGGTACATGAGAGAAAATTTCAAGGTGGATATTGTATGTAACACACAGAAGAGGGTTTCCAATCGGCACTACACTAATAGTGCTAAAGAAGGAAGCCACAACTCGCCAGTCTATTAAGGTGGTGCTCAGCGGTACATAGACAGAAAGCACAAAAATCAAAACTTGTAGAAAAAGTCTGCAGCACTTACCATTCAAATCTTCTGATTTTTATTTGAAAGGTTGCACAAACATTGGTAACAGGAGAAGACACAGAGAAAAGGCCAACGACCGTTTCGTATCCACTGACGCTTCCTCAAAGCCCTATAGACTTTTTCTACAAGTTTGGATATTGTATGTATTGTATTGTATAGGGGCTGTTGGGGGTTTGTGCCAGGGCTAATTTTTCAGGGATTTGGTCAACAAAGTAGTAAATATTAGCACATAGTGAACTGAAAACATCTTTGCATGAAGAGAACTTACCTTCAATGTCCGTGACCAGATATTTAGATGCCATAATCAAAGCTAAGCCATTACAAAATGGTGTGGCATTGTGTTCCACTGCCAGATTGACCCTCTGTAACATGATCATGGAGTCCTAGGCAATTGTCATGGCAGACAGTACAGGTCCCAAGGCCTGCCATCTTGCTGCTACTATTACAGAATAGAATAAAATTGATTGTGCTGTTTAAGCAAATAAAAGAAATGTAAAAATATAATATACTATATATATATATATAATATATATATATATATATATATATATATATATATATATATATATATATATATACACTCACCGGCCACTTTATTGGGTACACCTGTCCAACTGCTCGTTAACACTTAATTTCTAATCAGCCAATCACATGGCGGCAACTCAGTGCATTTAGGCATGTAGACATGGTCAAGACAATCTCCTGCAGTTCAAACCGAGCATCAGTATGGGGAAGAAAGGTGATTTGAGTGCCTTTGAACGTGGCATGGTTGTTGGTCCCAAAGAAGGGCTGGTCTGAGTATTTCAGAAACTGCTGATCTCCTGGGATTTTCACGCACAACCATCTCTAGGTTTACAGAGAATGGTCTGAAAAAGAAAAAACATCCAGTGAGCGGCAGTCCTGTGGGCGGAAATGCCTTGTTGATGCCAGAGGTCAAAGGAGAATGGGCAGACTGGTTTGAGCTGATAGAAAGGCAACAGTGACTCAAATAGCCACCCGTTACAACCAGGGTGGGCAGAAGAGCATCTCTGAACGCACAGTACGGCGAACTTTGAGGCAGATGGGCTACAGCAGCAGAAGACCACACCGGGTGCCACTCCTTTCAGCTAAGAACAGGAAACTGAGGCTCCAATTTGCCCAAGCTCATCGAAATTGGACAGTAGAAGATTGGAAAAACGTTGCCTGGTCTGATGAGTCTCGATTTCTGCTGCGACATTCGGATGGTAGGGTCAGAATTTGGCGTCAACAACATGAAAGCATGGATCCATCCTGCCTTGTATCAACGGTTCAGGCTGGTGGTGGTGGTTCATGTGTGTGGGGAATATTTTCTTGGCACTCTTTGGGCCCCTTGGTACCAATTGAGCATCGTTGCAACACCTTGTTGAATCTATGCCACGAAGAATTGAGGCAGTTCTGAAGGCAAAAGGGGGTCCAACCCGTTACTAGCATGGTGTACCTAATAAAGTGGCCGGTGAGTGTATATACAAACACACATATATATTGTAAGCTTCCACTCACGTTTAGATGCGGCTCTGGGGATCGCAGTCCAATGCAGACAAAGACACAGACAGGTTGATCTGGTTCCAACACGGGTCCTCCCGTGTTTTATTGGCACAACAGGTATACAGCAAAACGTATGCCAGATACAAACAGAATTGACAAACAAAACAAAAACGCCTGCTCGGCTGAGCGCTGACTAGACAGTGCAGTTCCCTCACTACACCTTGTTCAGCAAACGGTCTAGGCAAGGTCCTGGATACTTCCAGTCAGACACACCTCTCAGGCCAAAACTCCTTGAGCTGTATGATAGAGAGCTGGTCAGCTGACTAGCTGACTTATAACGGCTAGCCCACATCCTTGTCAGGTGGAACAAGGGGAGTAGACACCCACCCAACGCTTTGCCTACTCCCAATAGAAGCCATCCCGGGTTTTGGCTGAAGCAACCATACTACGTTTAAACGTATGTTAACCCCTTATTGAGGTCAACACAACACAAACTAAATGGGTTCTATTTCACCAAGGCCAGGTAACCTTGGCGACATGTTACCTACTCTCAAGACACCCCTTCATCCAATTGTACAAATAAAAAAACCAAAATTGTTTATACAATGCAATAGGCTGTATAAACAATCGCGCCACCTATTGTTAACCCCCCTAGGGAGATTAGGGCGGCATGTATGAATGGGGCTGCATCAGTTTTCTGGTGTACTTTGATCCAAAAAGAATGTATGAACAGATGCACTCCAAACTTTGGTGCGATAGGTGCCTTTGTAAAGCACCAAAGACACTTTTTTATGCGCCAAAGATTTGGGGACGTTCTGGGGTCGTAGATTTACTATTTTGCCATAGGCAAAATAGTAAATATAGTTATTAAAAGTCACTCTTTGTTCTCTTACTAGATTCCCATATTTTTGAGACTACTTGACAAGTTCTGCGGTAGTCACACTACATTCATAGAAGTAGACACATTTATGATTCTTTGATGCCAAACCTAGGCGCATTACAGTTAGAACACCCAGACCAAGTTAAAAGTGGTCTACCTGAGCCTTAGTTGTCGTAGCGGCATTACAATACACCTGTAGGTATGAGCTCCAGAAGAACAGGTTCATACATTCTGGCGCATTCTACACTGTCTTAAAGCTATTTAGAACTGGCCTGTCAGCTCCAGGATTCATACATGTCACCCTTAATGCCTTAATGTTAAGGTGGAAAAAAAAAGTTTAAAGGTGTGAGATATAAAATGTTCAAATTACCCCTATTTTTCCATTTTACAAGTAAAAAAATTAAATAATAAAAAAAGTTACACATAATTGTTATCGCCACGCCTGAAACAGTCAAATCTAATAAAATATTACATAATTTATCTCATATGCTGAACACCATAGAAGAAAAAAAAAATCCAAATGCCAAAATTATGCTTTTTTGGTCATTTCAGGTCCCCTAAAAATTGCATCTATCCCAAAATGTTACCAATACAAAGTACACTTCAGCCTGAAAAAAATGTATACCTATATCTATACCTGCCTATGGGGGACTGCTTAAAGAGCAACCAGGATATAGAGTGATTCATTGGCAGTAATAGTTACTGTAGCAAAGCCTAAGCCATAGTGGCTGGCCGTTACTCCTTGGGAATGAGGACATGTGAGCACTACAGAAAGCTTGCCAGGATCTATTTGGAGTCCTTAACCAAGGATGGTTATTTGGGTCTTTTCAAAGTCATTTCTCTAATTTAGTTGAAAGGCAGATATGTTGTTGGATGGCTGGAACATTACTGAGCCTAAGAACATAACCAAATACAGTGGTCCATTAATACATAATACTAATTGATCCCAGGATGACCATTGTATGTTGAAACCACAAGTTTAGTGAATTGCTTTTAGAGCCTTCTTCCTTCCCGATTTGTGATGGCTTCCAGTTGCTCTTGATTCAAGCCACAATTCTCATTGGCCATCCTTAGTTAAATACAGCTTCAATTTACTATGCCCCTTGCCAGCAGCAGCTGCCAGGCACATTGCACAGAGCCATCATTGTCATGGTTATGTGGTGCTTGGCTGGAATGTCCAGGTCTCAAAATGAATATCCCAGAAAAACAGACTCCTACAATGAGTCCAGACCCCAAACCACACCCCCAAATAAACAGACCCCAGACCACACCACAAATGAATTAGACTCTATACCAAAGGGCTTTACTTGCAAACAAACATAGGGTGACAACAGCATAGCAAGGAATGCAGAAAGTCCGAGAAACATCTCTTGGAAAGGTGGTGTGGCTCCTTGGGACTGCCAGGGAAGTTAGGGTAAAGCACAGGAGAGTCAAGCAGTGGGTACACGAGGAACTGAAACAGCAGACAGGGACACAGTCTCAGGGATAATGAACTAGACAAGGTGGCACCAGTGGGCAAAGGGGACATGTGGAACTACAGGTAACAGCAGGATCAGGATAGGAGGCAAACACCAGGTAGACAGGAACCAGAAGACTTGGGATGACTCACAGCAGACACGTTGAACTACAGGAACCAGCAGACTTGGGATGACTCACAGTGGACACCAGAATAACCGGAACTGGCACATCAGAGGACCAGGCAGAGGTAGACACAGGATTAGGGTCACAGGAACACTAGCGGGCTAGAGCTAGGTTAAACTGAGCCTAGTAGCAACACCAAAACTCAGGCCCAGACTACTGGGAGCAACTGGCTTTTAAAGGGAATCTGTCGCCATTTTTTTTTACTTATTAAATCAAGACCCTGCTCCATATTGTTTTGTTCTTAGCTGTTTTTATTTTCTGATTGTAGATTTCTCAGTTCAGTCGTCTATAGATGATTGTGGGGAAAGCATTCTTGTCTGCACTGCTTTAACAGCAGTACAGCAGCTTCATGCACATAGGAGCCTTAAGACTTAAGTTGCATTGACTTTTCTATGCATGATCTGTGACCTGGGAAGAAGGAGGAGAGCTGTGACTATCTCCTAGTGCGACTGGTGGATCTTGTGTTATCTATACACATTGATGTCACCTTTCAGTTTGACCCTGCTTGTGCTGATAATGATCAGACTACTGGAAATCTTTCTCTACAGAACAGGAAGTGTCAGACTATTATTAGGATTAGTGGCCAAAGTGAAAACTGCAGGACTTAAGAATAATTAAAAAAATATTGAAAGTGGTATGGAAAATTCTATAAAAATAACCAAAAATTCCTAAAAAAAATGTGTTTAACATAAAAATGTAGTTAAACAATAGGTCATTTTTTTGATGACACATTCCCTTTTAGGTCTAGCCAGCCAGGATGCTAGGCAGCAACTGGGCAAGTCCTGAAGCAGGAGTTAAAGGGGTTGTCTCACTACAAGGATTGCTTTTTATGTTTATCTTGCAAAAACAAGTCACTTTGCAATATGTGTCCATTAACAGTGTCCTACCTATTCCTAGATATCCCCTCTTGTACGGGCTGCATCAGCTCCTCAGGTCGCTATAGCTACAGAGCTGTTCAATCTCTCATGATTGGCTGCCAGCACTGGTTGCTATTGTCATGGGTCGCGCCGCAGCTGGGCGCACCCGTGCTCCCACTGGTCCCTGTGCGCCGGGAGCGAGTGGCGCTGCGGTCCGCATACCGGGCAGCGGGCGCACTCGCTCCCCTGAGCGCAGCAACTTACCGCACCGTGCTCCTGCTTCCTCGCATCCGTCAGCTGCCGGGCGCATGCGTCCCCGCCTCCTAGATTTAAAGGGCCAGCGTGCCGGTAATTGGTGATTGACGGCCGTTGACCTTATATATTGGCTCCACTTCCAGCATACCCTTGCCGAATCCATAGTGCCTGTACCTATGCGAGGAAGCCTTCTAGAATTCCGGTTAGCCTTCTCCGTGAACCAGTCCCGTTTGCACACGTCCTTCGGCCACGAACCTTCGCTGCCTGCCCTGACCTTCTGGCCTGTCCCCGACTACGAGTTCGCCTGCCGATTCTGTACCGCGTCGCACCTCGGCTACTGCCACAGGCAAGTCGCATCTGGGGTAGCGACCTGGTGGAATCCCGCCACAGCAAGTCCATCCCGCTTTGCGGCGCGCTCTGGTAAAAACCGGGACCCACTTAGACTCCGCTCCATCGCCTGTGGTGGTTCAGTGGATCCACTACTCCCAGTCGTTACAGCTATAGCTACAGACCTGGCTTCTACTGCAGCCTAGTGGAAGCCAGTAAACACCCTCTGAATTCAAAATGAAACCAAGACAACAGGACTGAGGTGAGATGAATCAATGTACGTTTTTATGTTAAACACATTTTTTAGGATTTTTTTTTTTTCATATCACTTTCAATATTTTTTTTAATAATTCTTAAGCCCTGCAGTTTTCACTTTGGCTGCTAAGCCTAATAATTGTCTGACACTTCCTGTTCTGTAGAGAAAGATTTTCAGCAGTTTGCTCATTATCAGCACAAGCAGGGTCAAACCGAAAGGATACACCAATGTGTATAGATAACACAGGATCCACCAGTCACAGTTCGCCCTCCCCCCTCCCTGCACACTGACTTATTCCCAGGTCACTGAGCATGACTAGAAAACTCTCCTATAGAAGTCAATGGGGCTGAGTCAGTCTTAAGGCTTCTATGTGCATGAAGCTGCTGTAAAGTATCTCTCCGACTGCTGTTAACTGTTGCCATGCTGGAAAGCAGACAGAGCAAAGGCCAGATTCCACCACCAGGATCAAAGGGAAGGTAACTGACACAGGAGAGGCAGGGAAACTTGCAGATTATGCCAGCTATAGTACCTCTACTAGATTCTCTTCTCTACTAGTGTTGAGACCTCATGTGTCCGTGAATGACAATAGTGCTGCTCCTGACGGCAGACCTGCTGTGATAGATAAGTTGGAGGTGTGCAGTGTCTTTAGCAAGGAATCTATTATCGTGCCATATAACCAGCTAAAAACATAGCCTCCATGGATCTACGCTGTTATAGGAGAAATTTATCAGCGTTTAGAACCTAAAAGGGTTGCCCCACTTTAGATAATGATGTCATCTCGTTAGGATATGCCATTGTGACCTTTGGGACCCACACCTATCTCCAAAAGAAGCCCAGAAACCTCTCCATTTTAAACACAGAGTTGGTTGGGACTCTCGCATTCAAATGAATGGGAGTTCTGATTACAGCCAAACATCGCTGCTCAGCTATAATCTGAACTCCCATTCATTTTTATGGGAGCCTCCAGACCACTTCTCCGTTAAGAATTTAGGAGATAGGTGCAGGTCCTGAAGGTGGGACCTGGACCTATCAGACAATGATGGTATATACTAGCGATACACCATAATTGTTTCAAATAGGACAACCCCTTTAATTACCACCCACTGTATTTTAAAAGTGTAAAGCACAGATCCTGGGTCTGTAACTTGTCACTGCCTCAAAACTGCAATCTAGCCGGAGCAGATGATGTCCCTGGCTGTTAGCTGGGGACTCTGAAGACGAAATAGAAGCCTTTTGCTTTTCTTCCCTTTTCCAACCTATATTGCGTTCAATTAGCAGTAGTGAACAGAGGCAGTGGAGAGGCCGCTGCCTTTGTTGGTCCAAGCAATTACATGATTGTCTGGTGCTGCCAAGTTGGGCATAGCTACTAAGCCTTAGCACACCAAGGTCAGCTCTGCCAGTGATTAATGTCACAATATAGGGCTGTAACTGTGGCTCATATGGATTACCTACTTACAGAGGAACACTGCAAAAATAAATAAAACATGAAGTACGACATAGGATGTAACACAAATTTATACAAAATGTGAGGAAAAAATATAAAAAGCATAAACAGCCATGACAGCCTAGAATGTCATCTATGTACCGTACCTACCTGATACTACAGTGCAGAAAATAAGTATTTGATATACTGGTGATTTTGCAAGTTTTCCCACCTACTAAGAATGGAGGTGTCTGTAATTTTTATTATAGGTAAAATTCAACTGTGAGCATTTTATTGCATGAAATAAGTATTTGACACCTACCAACCAGCAACAATTCTGGCTTTCACAGACTTATTAGTTTTTCTATAAGACGCCCTTCTACTCTGCACTCATTACCTGTAATAAAAGCACCTGTTTAAATTCATTACTTGTTTAAAAGACACTTGTCCATACACTCAGTCAATCACACTCCAACCTCTCCACCATTAACAAGACCAAAGAGCCGTCTAAGGACACCAGGGACAAAATTGTAGACCTGCACAAGGGTAGGATGGGCTACAGGACAATTGGCAAGCAGCTTAGGGAGAAGGCAACAACTATTGGCGCAATTATTAGAAAATGGAAGATACATAAGATGACTGTCAATCTTCTTCAGTCTGGGGCTCCATGCAAGATTTTGCCTTATGGGGTAAGGACAATTATCAGAAAGGTCAGAAAGCAGCATAGAACTAAATGAGAGGACCTGGTCAATGACCTGAAAAGAGCTGAGACCACATTATCAAAGATTACTGTTAGCAACACACTACGCCATCATGGATTAAACCCTTGCAGGGCAGGCAAGGTCCCACTGCTCATGCCAGCACATGTCCAGGCCCGTTTGAAGTTTGCCAATGACCATCTGGATGATCCAGAAAAGGCATTGTGGTCAGATGAGACTAAAATAGAACTTTTTGGTATCAACTCCACTTGCCATGTTTGGAGGAAGAAGAGTACAACCACAAGAACACCGTCCCAACCATGAAGCATGGGGGAGGAAACATCATACTTTTGGGGTGAAAAAAGGGCCAGGATGACTGAGCCATATTGAAGGGAGAATAGATGGAGCCATGCATCGCAAGATTTTGCCTGACAACCTCTTTCTGTCAGTAAGAGCATTGGCTGGGTCTCCCAGCATGACAATGACCAGGGAAACTAAGGAGAGGCCTAGCTTTTCTCCAGACTTAAACCCAACTGAAAATCTTTGGAGGGAGCTGAAACTCAATGTAGCCCAGAAACAGCCCCAAAACCTGAAAGATCTGGAGAAGATCTGTATGGAGGAGTTGGCCAAAATCATACAATGTGATTTGCAGGATATTTTTTTAGATCCTGTCTCTCACAGTTGAAGTGTACCTAGAATAAAAATTAAAGACCTCTACATTCTTTGTAGGTGGGAAAACTTGCAAAAATCACCAGTGTATCAAATACTTCTTTTCCACACTGTACATATTTTACATATTTTTTCCACAAAAACGATGGACACCACGGCAGAAACATGACCGATGCATTTTAGTTGATGGGGTCCTTCGGGCGCCATTGGTGTCTGATGTAAAACAGATCCGTTTGCACCACTGTGATGGAGTTTTCTGAATTGAACTTCCGACGCCCATGTCAACCAGGACTTAGTGTCAATTTGTAAATTTAAAGATTATACCTGTTTATTTTCTGTTGTATTAAGCTCTGCTTGAGGATTACGACCTGTGAGGCGCTGATTACGCAAATTGTTGACTATCAAGGAATTGCCATCTGATTTTATAGTGGACTCTGATCTGCCAGACCTATTCCTGTCAGAGTTTTCTCCAGTCTTCAAGTGCCTTTGGATGGTATAGGGAACTGTATTGACTGCCACCTTGGCTTTGTGGGCCATTTTCTCTGTAGGACAGATCCACACTTCTACGGATTATAATTGTGTCTTCTTTGTTAACAACTTACCGCCATAGCCTGTTTTGACCACCCTAACAGAGAGGGAGCTATTTGGAACACAATTTTGGTGGGTGCCATGTTGAATTTGAAAAGCCCCCAAAGTACCAAAACAGGTGAAACCATCCAGGTTACCCTTATCTTGAATTTAACACCCCTCATGGATCTCATCCTAGGGTGTACTGTGCATTTTGGGCACACAGGTGTTCCATAATTTTTTTAGCATTAGGCCATGAGAATGGGAGGGGGGGCGCAGTTACGCCATTACGCCATTATTTTTCATATATATTTACAGCATTCATCATGTGGCTTAAATTACATGATAAGTTTACAATGACATTAATTTTATATCGTTTTTATGTTCTATTACTTTTACACAATAGAAATGCGTTTATAAAAAATTGTGTTTTTAGGTTTTCTTAGTATGATAGCCATAACTTTTTTATTTTTCTGTATACGGAGCTAATTAAGGGCTTGATTTTAGTGGGAAGAGTTGGCATTTTTGTTAGTTCTTTCATGGGGGTCATATGACACTGATCACTTTTCATTATGTTTTTGTGACTCGTTTTGAACAAAATTCAGCAATCCTGTATTTTTTAGTGTTTTTTATTTTCATTTTTTACAGAGGTCACCGTGCAGTATAAATGACATACTAGCTTTACAGAGCAGGTCGATACGATTACAGCACTCCGCAATTTGTATATTTGTTATGTTTCACTACTTTTACACAATAAAAACACTTTCATTCAAAAAGGAAAACATGTTTTTGCATCGCCGTAGTCTGAGAGCCATAACTTTTTTTTTTCTGTGTACGGAGCTGTCTAGGGGCATGTTTTTTGCAGGGTGAAGAAAATACTGCAGTCCTAGTAGTGTTTTTTTATTTTTAACAGCGCTTACCATGCAGCATACATGACAAGTTAGTTTTACTCAGTGGGTCGATACGATTACGACGATACCAAATTTATATAGTTTTTTTATGCTGAAGCGCTTTTAAAAAAAAAGTGTTATTGTGTAAAACAATATTTATGCATCGCTATTTTCTGATAGCCATAACTTTTTTATTTTTTCGTATACAGAGCTGTGTAAGTGCTTTTTTGTGAGATGAACTGACCTTTTAATGGGTATCACTTTGGCATTTATAGGTGTTTTTGATCGCTTTTTATTCCATTTTATGTGCTGCGGGATGAACAAAAATCGCAATTCGGTGATTTTTTTTTACGGCATTCACTGTGCGGGTTAATTAACATGACAGATTCATAGGGTATGTCGTTATGCACACGGTGATACCAGATATGCGTACTTTATTTAGTTTTGAAGCAACTGGCATTTGCAAAGGGGAAAAGGGTGGAGTACGTGTTTTAATTTTATTTTTCGTGTTTGTTTTTTACTTTTTCCCATTTTTTTTTTTTACTTTTCCCCATAGGGGACTTGTATCAGTGATCTTCAGAACTGCTATGCAATGGTCTTTATGGTAACTGTCAATGACTATGCCAGCTGTGGCACAATGACATCACTTGCAGCCCGCAAGCTTTTGTAAAGCTCCCAGGCTGTGAGGAGAGCAGTCAGCAGCCACCAGGCTGCTTCTATGAAGGACAGAGGGAGCTCTCTCCTTCTGTCTTTCCCTTAGCTGCCGCAATCGCAATAGATGGCAGGGAAAGTAGGGATGGTAATGAACTCTCCCTGCTTTCTCCCTGGCGATGCAGCTGCTAACTTGCGCGGTCATGTATACTATGCCATGCATAGTAGATGCCGACTGCCTGGACTTAAAAAGTCAACCGGCGGTCGGCATCAATTGGAGCCGGGGGGCGGTGGACCGGTGGTTGGGGAACCATGGTTTATACAATGCATTAGGCTGTGTTAACAATTGCGTCCCCTAGTGTGACTCATATTTGGTATCGCTGCGTCGGTAAAAGTCCGATCTATGAAAATATAACATCACTTATCCAAACAGCAAAATTGCATTACTTGGTCATTTCACGTCCCCTAAAAATTAGAATAAAAGTGTAAAAAAAGTTGCAAACTGGTACCAATAAAAAGTACACTTCACCCTGCAAAAAATGCCTCCTCACACAAGTCCATAGGTGTTAGTATTAAATAGTCATTGTCGCAGAAAACGGCGCTGCGACAAAAATGTAAAATGGATTTTTTTTTAGGCCTCGTTCACACGGCTTATTTCGCCGCGTTTTTGCCAACGGATTGACGATCGTCAATCCGTCGGCAAATCAGTCAGAAACAAGTAACAGCCTATTTTCTATTGATTTCAATAGAAAATACGGCTCGTCGTTCACACGACGCGTATTTCCGTGCCGGATTGCCGCCGCGGATTGACGACGGCAATCCGGACGGAAAAACAATGTGCATGTCAATTATTTACGGATGGATTCACCACAATGAATGGAGATGGTGAATCCGTCGGGAAATCAGTTACAAATACGTGCCACACTTAGTGGCACTTATTTGCAACTGATTTTCTACTGATTTCAGAACGTATTTACGATCGGCAATCCGATGTAAATACGTTCTGAAATAAGCCGTGTGAACGAGGCCTTACAGTACCAAAACTTAAAGGAAACCCTATATGTTTGATATTGCCGAGTTCGTAACAACCTGTAGAATACAGAAAACACATCATTTATACTGAAGATTGAATGACATAAAACAAACCTCCCGCAAACATGGCGCAAGTAGGTTGCTTTTCACATTTAGCCCCACTTAGAATTTTTTTGCAGTTTCCCAGTGCATTCTATGGTAGTATCAATGACATCATTAGAAAGTGCATTTTGTCCCTCAAAATTAAAGCTCTCATTTGTGTATATAGAGAGAAGAATAAAAAAAAATTATTGCTCTAGGATGGCAGGAGGGGAAAAAAAATGTGACAAGAAAAATAGGCCTTGGCAAGAAGGGGTTAAATCAGGATGTTTGTTTTTGGGTAACACTTTACATCTGTTTTACCTTAGCCATGGATTGTGTGGAGCATACAAATGCATTTAGATATCAGTGCCCTCCTCAAGAGCCAACAACCCTGGGAGCAGCAGTCAATACAGCGCAACACTATATAGTGACAGAGAATAGAGTGGCTCCGACAACATGGCCGCCTTCTGTGAGTCAGGCAGACCCGCAGCCTCTAGTGAAAGGAGTCTGCGCTGACAGCTGCGACCTTGAGTACGAGAGCGCTATACACTACTGATAGAGCATAGGAAGAGTGGGCACGGCATGGCGGAGGTGTCTGAGCGCAGTCTGTATCTGGCGGTGGCGCTGAGCTTCGCTGCCGGAGTCCTGGTGGGGTGGCAGGCCAACCGACAGCGCAGGAAATTCCTGGACTGGAGAAAGAAGAGGCTGCAAAACAAACTGGCCGAGACCCAGAAGAAGCTCGACCTGTCCTAACGCTGCTGCCCGAGTCCGCGCTGCCGCCGGCTCCTGCCACTGACCCTGGTTTACAGGTAATTGCTGGACATGTAGGCAGGGAGCCGGAGCATGCGCAGTGCCATTCTGCTAACCCTCAGGCACTTACTACCTGGTGTGAGACTCCTTTACTACACTTTACACTATTTCTCTAGGAAAGTAAAGTCATTGCTCTGAAGGTCTATGATAATGTGCAGCTTAGCACAAAGCAATATTAGACCCCGTACACGTCAGATTTTTGGCTTCTGTAGGGATTCCTTAAATGGGTTGTCTCGCTACAAGAGTTGCTTTTTATGTTAAACATCTTACATAAACAAGTCACTTTGCAATATGTGTCCATTAACAGTGTCCTACCTATTCCTAAATATCTCCTCTTGTATGGGCTGCATCAGCTCTTCAGGTTGCTATAGCTACAGACCTGTTTACTCTCTCCTGATAAGCTGCCAACACTGGTTGCTATAGCTACAGACCTGTTCAATCTCTCATGATAGGCTGCCAACACTGGTTGCTATAGCTACAGACCTGTTCAACCTCTCATGATAGGCTGCCAGCACTGGTTGCTATAGCTACAGACCTGTTCAATCTCTCATGATAGGCTGCCAACACTGGTTGCTATAGCTACAGACCTGTTCAATCTCTCATGATAGGCTGCCAACACTGGTTGCTATAGCTACAGACCTGTTTAATCTCTCATGATAGGCTGCCAACACTGTTTGCTATAGCTACAGACCTGATCAATCTCTCATGATAGGCTGCCAACACTGGTTGCTATAGCTACAGACCTGTTAAATCACTCATGATAGGATGCCAACACTGGTTGCTATAGCTACAGACCTGTTAAATCTCTCATGATAGGCTGCCAACACTGGTTGCTATAGCTACAGACCTGTTCAATCCTTTATGAGAGGATGCCAACACTGGTTGCTATAGCTACAGACCTGGCTTTTACTGCAGCCCAGTAAAAACCAGTAAACACGCCTCTGAATTCAAAATGAAACCAAGAAAACAGGACTGAGGTAAGATAAATCAATGTAGTGAGACAACCCCTTTAAGCCCCAGGCTTGAAAAGACTTTAATGACTAGCAACATTTATTTATTTTTTTAAAGTTTTTGCCTTCTTGCATTTCAACAGTTGTAACTTTTTAATTTTTTTTTCAGTGACGCAGTTGTACGAGGGCTTGTTTTATGCAGGAGAAGTTGTACTTTTGAGGGCATAGTGGCTTTAAGTATTAATTTCTGCACTTTTTTGTTTACATTTTTTTTTTTACACCATTCGCATTCTACATTAAATAACCTGTTAAATTATTTCTACAGGTTATGACGGTCGTTTAGATATCTAATATGTGTAGTTTTTTTTTCTTACACTTAGTAATGTATTAGCATATTCATATATGCTTATACATTACAGTCTATGTCAGTATGACACAGGCAGCAGTCAGGGCAGCTCACAGTGTGCCCTGACCTCAAGCTTCCTATACAGACAGCCCTGGGGCTACTCTCGGTCCTCAGGGCTAACTGTACAGACGTTCCCCTTACTCTATTGGGTCACTGGGATTCCCAATTAACCAATGGAGCAGGGGAATCCCCTTTGATTATGCCACGGTCACCGTGGTGGTGCAATAGATGTCTGTAGGGCTGAATTGACTTTGCTTGCTCTGTTTTCTGAACATATACATCATGAGATGGCCACAGAGCTGTATGTGAACAAGAGACTGGCAGTGTCTGATGTACACGCTTTATGCGCGAGCCATAAAATCCATAGCACTCAATGTAGAGAGGGCACTCTATTAAGCAAAAGTGGCTAAGTCCACACAGCAGTGTGAAAATGCGGTCCAAAATCAGACCGCACCACAGTTTTTTGCGAAAAAAAAAAAAAAAAAAGTGGTCGGATTTCAGATTCCTGGCAGCCCAGTACATGGGCTGCACGGGTGTCCGATGCTGGTCCAGCAGAATATACATGTTCTATATCCCACTGGATGGCTGGCAGTATAGGTTTCCCTCAGTAATAAATCTGTGCTGTCTATACTAGAGCACAGATTTCCTATTAGGCTATGTTTACACGCCTTATTTTGGGACGCATTTTGCCACATATTGAGAGCGTACTGTGCTCTAATACGAGCGAAATGCGCCCCAATCATTATGGTAATCCACAGTTCTCATAGAGAACTATGGATTACGCCTCCTCTCCCCGCGTATACCATACAATCGTATGGTAGGCGCGGCGAGATAATTGACATGTCATTTATTCACGGCGCTTACCTGGATTTTTGATGCATTCTAAATACTGGATCTGCCGAAAATCCAACCAAAACCTGTGCTGTGTAGACATAGCCTTATTATTTTTGGTTTCTCACACAACCCCTTTAATGTTTTCCAACCCCCTGTAGTGTAAGCATTTAAAGTGTTATCTGAGAAATGAAATAACCTTGCTATTTTGTTTTTTTTTCTATTTTAGAACTTGAAGAAAATCTAAAGGAAGGATTGCCTTGGATATGCTGTTTCATTGTGACAAACGCTTTTTATCTTTTCACTTTTATATAGAACAATAATATAATTATTATGAATAAACATCAGATTGTTACATGAATAGTCCTTGCTGTGAATGTTTTTTATGAGTGAGTCGCTAAAATGTTGCCGCTGACTAGATTGAAGGCCAGTCTACAGGTCATGTGTTACTTTTGTAAGCATTATTTTTGTAGTGTTCCAGGGTCACATCATTATAACCCAGAGCTATTTTCACAAATCTGCTGGTTGTTATTCCACTCCGTCAACATAACAACTTGGTAGAGCTCTTCTAGTTAGTGGGGCATCAGATTGATGCATAGTGTTTAGTGTAAAGACTAGACTGTCTAGAACCCTGTGCAATAATTAAGCTAGCAGCTCTGAAGCCTGCAAAATTGGGCTCCATAATAAAATAAATGATGTATTGTAATTACAGTAGTGGTAAATCATCTTTACAGGTGATAATGCCTGCAAATGTGGCGGTAGATCAAAAGTTTTCTATTAGGCTATGTTCACAAGGCTTAAACTGGGACGTATCTCGCCCCGTATTTTCCGCCGTACTACGCTAAATACGGGGCAAGATACGTCCTAGTCATTACGGTAATCCACAGCTCTCATAGACCTGGATTACGTCTCCTCTCCCCGCTCGCACAATACGGCGAGCGGGGAGATAAGTGACATGTCAATTATTCACGCCGTATACGCGGCGTGAATAATGAATGTCTATGGGGCCTGTGGGCTGCCGCCCCGCCGCACCCGAGCAACTGCAGGCAAAATACGTCCCGCAATTATTGCTGTGTGAACCCTGCCTTAGTCATCAAATAGACTTCTCAGGCACTTAATTTGGTAGAAAAAGAAGTAACGCAGTGTTGAATTGATAACTTACCATAAAGGAAGATAAACAAGGTGCAAACTAAAATTCAAGATGTTGTCAAGATGTTGCAGACAGGAGCCTGAACTGCAGGGAAGTGAGTGCAATATACATAAAAAATGTCCACAGCTTAACCTTCTGTAATGAGCTTCATTCTAGCAATGGTGGTGGCCTCAAAGTTCTGGACACCACTAAAGGTTCTATAACTACAGGTAAGTATTATGGTAAGGCTATGTTTACATAGATGTGCCACAATATACACTTGGTGAATACATTGCATAGGTTCACAAACCCCTCTAGACTTGAAGGATGCTAGCATTGGTATACAGCGCTATAGGAAAGAGGAGGTTGATGAGATTGTTCTACCGTAGGCCCCAAATCCAGTGTGATTAAGCCTTAGCTGAAAGGAAGTGGACATTATTGCATTTATTTATTTTTTTTGTTATTGTTCATTTGCTGTTTAACCCCTTAACGACAGTGTTCCCCCCCCCCCCACCTTCCCAGAGCCATAACTTTTTATATTTTTCTATCTACATAGGCATGAGGGCTTTTATTTTGCAGGACGAGATGTACTTTCTAGCAGTATCATTCACAATACTATAGAATATACTGGGAAACCGCAACAAAATTGTAAATGGGTCAAAATGTGAAAAAACTTACTTGCGCCATGTTTGCTGTTTTTTTTTTTTTAATTCCGTTTACTCTCAAGTATGAATTATGTGTATTCTGCAGGTTCATACGATTCCAGCAATACCAAATATGTAGGGTTTGCGTTATTCTATAGTACCATAAAAAAAAATCCAAACATATTCTATTTTTGAAATTTGCGCCGCAGCACCACTTTTTGCAACCAATAACTTTTTTGCACTTCCCCTCTTAGACCTGAGTGCATTTTTTGCAGGCTGAAGTGTACTTTTTATTAGTACCATTTTGGTACAGATGCGACAATTTTGGTGTTTATTTTCTTCTACAGTGTCCACTGCACAGGATAAATTATGTCATTTTAATAGAACAGACTTTTTCGGACACGGCGATACCAATTATGTGTAACTTTATTATTTTATCTTTTTTTTATTTGTAAAATGGCAAAAGGGGTGATTTGAGCTTTTAATATATATAATAAATTATATATCATATACTATATAAAATGACACATATGCTTGTTTTTCTCACTATCTGACATGAAATCAGAATAAACCTCACCCGTTTTAGGTAAATTAGGATTACCAAAATGATTTTTATTTGCCAAAAGCCAGAATAATGAGAGAGAATTTTTTTTAAGGCATTTTTATTACTTTCTGTAAAGTCAAAAGTTTAAATACACTAGGATTACTATGCCTTTAAAAAATTGGGGACAACCCATATGATGAAGACATGCCTTTAGAAGCTTCTGATTTATTTAGGTTTATTGTCAACATCTGAGTTAGAGACACAGCTGTGGATGTATTTTACTGCACAGTAGAAACGCACTGCTTCTGTGTGTAACATCGTGGGAAAGTGTAAAGAAATCAGCCAGATATCAGGAAGAGAATTGTCCACTTGCACAAGTCTGTATCATCCTTGGGTGTAATTTCCAGATACCTGAATATGCTTCGTTCATCCATACAAACATTACACACAAATACAAACAAGATGGGAATGTCCAGCCATCATTTCACGCAGGAAGGAGACGGGTTCTGTGTCTCAGAGATGAATGAACTTTGATCCGACATGTGCAAATCAACCCAAGAACAAAATCAAAAGACCTTGTGAAGATACTGGCGGACGCTGGTAAGATTGTCATTATCTACAGTGAAACGAGTACTGTATCAACATGGGCTGAAAGGCCACTCTGCCAGCAATAAGCCATTACTCCAAAAGAAGCATATAAAAGCCAGATTAGTGTTTGCAAATGAACACAGGAACAAAGACCTATATTTTTTGAGACATGTCCTGTGGTCTGATGAAACGAAAATTTTATTGTTTGGCCATAATGACCATCATTACATTTGGAGGAAAAAAGGAGAAGCTTGGAAGCCTAAGAAAACCATCCCAACTGTGAAACACGGGGGTGGCAGCATCATATTGTGGGGTTATTTTGCTGCCCCACAATATGATGCTGCCACCCCCGTGTTCAGATAAACAAGGCACCTTCAGGTATCTGGAAATTGCACCCAAGGATAATCCAGACTTGTGCAAGTCCTTAATTCTCTTTCTGATAGCTTGGCTGATCTCTTTAGATTTTCCCATGATGTTACACACAGAAGCAGCATGTTTCCGGTGTGCAGTAAAATACAACCACAGGTGGGTCTGTCTATTAGACAATATTAGTAAATGTGCTCCATTGTGTGATGCTGCTACTTACTGTACATGAAAAAACTTTCATGTACAGTAAACTCTCTGTATAATGGAGGTCGGTTGACCCAGTGAGAGGCCTGGAATTGGCTCTATTGAGAGGTAAAAGAGAGCGTAGGACTGCCCGACCTGAGATCACGTTGAAAGTCGTGGGCAGCTTAAACATCTTTTGATCAAAATATGTGAACCGAGAATCTCAAAGTTTTTTCATGTATGATAGATAGCATAAATGCTTCTTTAGGGATTTCCACGTAATGTATTGCCCTTTTTGCAGTAGTGTGCCGCTGGCAGTGGTGTGCGTGTGTACATGTATGTATATATAATATATATATATATATATATATATATATATATATATATATATAATGTGTGCCGCAGCCCTGCCAGTGGCACCGAGATTTGGATATGTTTTTTCAGAAATGTTTTTTGTGCAGAACCATACGTTATATTTGGTGTATATTGATTTTAACCTATATGGGGAGGAAGGGGTGCCTCCACTTTGGCTTTCTGCACCCGCCCACTCTCACAGGCTGTCATAAGAAGTGCAGCTTGCAGGTCTGGTATGTTTTATTTTTTTTTCTCTGAATAATGGAGGTCGGTTGACCCAGTGAGAGGCATGATTGGCTCGATTGAGAGGTAAAGATAGCATAGGACTGCCCGATTTTGAGATCACGTTGAAAGTCGTGGGCAGCTTAAACATCTTTTGATCAAAATATGTGAACCGAGAATCTCAAAGTTTTTTTCATGTATGATAGACAGCATAAATGCTTCTTTAGGGATTTCCACGTAATGTGCTGCTACTTACTGGTCACTACAATTTACCTCTTCTCTGAAACAGCTGCCATGCAGAAGACTTGTTCCTAATGCTTCATACTGTCACAAATCTAATAGTAACTGCACACAATGTAAAAAATGGGGGACTTTATTAACCTTAAACTGGAATATAAATATCTCAAATTTTGGCACATGTCACATTTGTGCAAGAAATGTTCAACTTTTTGATATTTTAGGCCTCATGTACGAAAACTGCCTAGGTCTAAGACTTTATTTGTTGTTCATAGCAACAAGGCAGGGCACCCCTTTCATATAGTGCTCCAAAAATGAAAGGGGAGCTCTGATTGGTTGCTATGGACAACAAATAAAGTCTTAGACCTAGGCTTTTTTCATACATGTCCCCCTTTGTGCCTCTCTTTCAATCTCTCTCCCATATTTCACTGGATTCACATTGGGGAAGGTAGGAGCAGCATGGAGATGAAGGCACCGAGTGGAAGGGGGCAGTAGTGACAATCACCCGCAACGAGGGGGAAGAAGGAACAGTGTGGCTTCTAGTGGGAGGGCATCAGTAGGGACAGCGAAGCACCTGGTGAGAGGAGACAGTACGGAAAGTGTGGCATCATCTGGGAGGGGGGCATCAGAGAGTGTGAGACAACTAGTGGGAGGAGGGGGCAGCAGGAAAAGCAAAGCCAATGGTAAGAGGAGGCAGAAGGGACAGTTTGGTATCTTATGGGAAGGGGCATCTGGGACAATAAGACACCTGTTGGGGACAGAAAAGCACATGGAGGGGGCAACAATGACGATGAAAAACGTGAGGGTGGGCAGCAGGGACACTATCCTACAAGGCATGGGGTGTTCTTTGCACCACCACCACCTTGTCACAATAAGTGTGGGAAATGACCCATTACCTTTGGGTACCTTTTGGGAGATGCTGTGCAGGTACCTTGGGGCTTATCTGCCAGCAGCCAGGCACCCCAAAGTGAGTGGAGAAAAGGAGACTGATGTAGGTCCATTATAGACTTCATATGGGGGCTTTAGAATGACCATACAAGAAGTGTATGATGGAAGCTGCAAGTGGGAGGAACAAATTGGGGTGGGGTTAAAAAACTGGTCAGGGGGAGCAAATCTGGTTAGGCCTGTACCCCTCCTTGTTTCTGCAATCCAGCTGTGATTTTAAAAAATGGATCATCAAAGCAAGGGAGAACTGGCTGAGTCCCACCTTCGATCACTCTAAACTTTGTTACTAGGCCCCTGCTAATATTTGTCACCCTTCTTATCATGTATAGCAGTGTCGGACTGGGGTGCCTAAGACCCACAGGTGGAGTTGATTCTAGGGGCCTACCAGTTGAGCTGTTTCTAGGCCCACCGGTGTAGTTTATTTTAGAGGCCCACCCTACAGCTACTGTAAATGCCTGTGCCTGTCTCCCCTACTTTGCCTCTTGATTCTTGCCTATTTCTCTCTACTTTTCTGCCTCTTTCAAGGATGTATATGCAGTTGAAAAACAACTCCATGCCCACCATGCTCAGGGGCCCACCGGGAGTTTCCCCTATTCCCCTGTGGGCCAGTCCAGGCCTGATGTATAGTATTTTATTCTGGTAACCAATTGGGAAACTCAACTGCATGTCTTTAAATATTTACCCACAAGATGGCATCATTGAGTCCTAAAAGACAAAGTTTAGAGTTACAATGTGAAACAGCGCTAACATTTTTTCCCATATACTACAATATCCGTTGAACTTGCTGTATAGACAGGGGGGTAAACTATTCTAATTTATCAAATGCAAATATAGGCAAACCATTTATATGCTAAGATGTAAAAGATTCAAGACTTTTATTAATGTAAATCATGAACTTTATTTCTATTAAAAGACCTTAATGATTACAGATTTAATCTCATTTTCCACAGCCAAATAATAGGTGAATGTTTTGTTATAATGAAATAAAAATATTTTGTTTTCCTCACACTCTTTGTTACATTTATTTTACATTATTTTAAGTTATTGTTATAGACATATCACAGCATATATTGTCCAATAAATGTGGTTAAAATATGTAATCTCTATTTTCTATGTTTCTTTGAGATTCAGTGACTTGTGCTGTATCATCAAGCATTGTGCTCAGATAGGCCAAAAGTCATATCGGCCATTTCTACAAAGTAAGACCAGCAACACATTCATTAGAATTTCCTTATAATAGTAACTGTCAAGGGCCAAGGTTGCATTTTTTGGAATGCAATAATCTTTCTTGTAATTTTTCAGCCAAAGCCAGGAGTGGATTAAACAGGGATGGAGAGACTATGGAAGGACATAGGGCCATATGTATGAAAACTGTTTAGGTCTAAAACTCACTTTTTGCCCATAGTAACCTATGGGCAAAAAAATGATTTTTAGACCTAAATAGTTTTCATACACATGGCCCTTAGAGTTGGTTACAAAACTCTTCATACCCCTTGAACTTTTCCTTATTTTTTAACATTACAGCCACAATCTTACATGTATTTGATTTATATTGTATGTGATTTCCAAAGTTTTGCAAATTAAAAAACTGAAAACTGCAGTGTACATATGTATTTAGCCCCCTATACTCTGGTACCCCTAAATAAAATCCAGTGTAACCAATTACTTTTAGAAGTCAACTAATTAGTAAATAGAGTAAATATACATGCAATTTATTCTTAGTGGAACTACAGCTGTTTTGTGAAGGCCACAGAGGTTTGTTAGGGAACATCATAAAAAAAAAACAAGGAACACACCAGATACCTCAGGGATAAAGGTGTGGCAAAGTGTATTGCAGGGTCAGGTTTTAGAAGAATAGCCTAAGCTCTGAACATTTCACGGAGAACTGTTCAACCTATCTTTCATAAATGGAAGGAGTATGACACAACTGCTAGCCCACCAGGACATGTCCGTCCACCTAAGGCCGTGTTCACACGGCTTATTCCCGACGGATTTGTGAGCTGTATTGAGCTCACAAATCCGTCGTGAATATAAGGGGCGGGACGGGGGCGCCGCTCCCGGCCCCATATACAATGCACTGTTTACGGCGCATACGCGCCGTAAATAATGTGCATGTCAGTTTCTCCCCGCCCGGCGGATTCGCCAAGCGGGAAGGAGCGACGGAATCCACTGTTCTCTATGAGAGCAGTGGATTACCGTAATGACAGGGACGGATTGGCGCCGTACTGCAGCGCAAATCCGGCGCGGAGTACGGCGCCAATCTGTGCCCAAATAAGCCGTGTGAACGAGGCCTAAACCGACAGCCCAGACAAAGAGAGCATTAATTAGAGAAGCAGCCAAGAGGCCCAGGGTCACTCTGGAGGAGCTGTAGAGATCCACAGCTTAGGTGGGAGAATCTTTCCACAGGATAACTATTAGTCATGTACTCCACAAATCTGGCCTTTATGAAACAGTGGCACATCACCCTGAACACACCATCCCCACTGTGAAGCATGGTGGGGGCAGCATCATGCTGTGGGGAGGCTTTGCTTCAGCAGGGACTGGGAAGCTGCTCAGAGTTGATGGGAAGATGGATGGAGCTAAATACAGGGCAATCCTGAAGGAAAAATCTGTTAGAGGCTTCAAGAGATTTGAGACTGGAGCATAGGTTCACCACCCAGTAGGAAAAACAACCCGAAACATACAGACAAAACTATAATGGAAGGGTTTAAATCTAAGCATAGCCATGTTTTAAAAGGACCCAGTAAAAATCCAGACCTAAATCCTATTGAGAATTGGTGGCAGGACTTGCAAATTGTTGTTCATAACCGTCCATCAGCCACTCTTACTGAGCTAGAGCTATTTTGCAAAGAAGAATGGGCAAAAACTTGAGCCTTTAGATATGCAAAGCTGATAGAGACATCCCCCAACAGACTGCAGATGTCATTGCAGCTAAAGGTGGCCTACAAGGTATTGACTCAGGGCTGCTGAATACATATGCATATGCCAAACTTGTTTGTAAGACTGAAAAAAGGCAGATGTCCATCCAGTGCAGTCTATTGTGATACAGTGTTGATCCAGAGGAAGGCAAAAAAACAAAAACATGAGGTAGACACCAATAGTCTTCATTTTAGGGATAAAAATTCCTTCTTAACAACAATATGGCAATCTGAATAAGTCAATGGACCAACAAATCTCCAGAATTCTAGTCACTATTACTTGATATATTATTATAATCTAGAAATGCATCCAGACCCTTTTTGAACTCTTTCAGTGAATTCAAAATCACAATTCCCTCTGGCAGAGAGTTCCACAGTCTCACTGCTCTTACATTAAAGAATCTCTTTCTCTGTTTATATAGAAAACTTTCCGCTAGACATAGAGTATGTTTAATGGTCGCTGGGCATGTGTATCATCTGGATCACCGGGAGAGAAGGTGTAGACCACACCAGAGAGCAAGCGGAGTCTAAGTAACCTCCTGGCATTCACCAGAGCCCACCGCTAAGCGGGATGACCTTGGCGGTGGGGAACTCCCAGGACGCTACCCCTGACATGGCTGCTCGTGATGACAGCCGAAGTGTCAGACATAGGACAGAAGTAGCTGGCAGAGTTGATGGATCTCATGCAGGTGAAACTGTAGATATGTAGCAACGTCCCAGGCAGGTTAATGCTGTCAGGACGGCGCTACTGGCCCTTTAAGGATTGTTGTTGCTGCCTCAGTCAGGGTTTGGCTTGGTGCTTAGTAGGTTAAGCACTTGAGCCAATTCCTGGCTGTGGTGGGGGGTTTTAAACCTCTTCCTGTCTGCCAGTCTTTGATGGTAATTGCTTTTGGTGTCCTAGTTGTCTTGCTCTGCGGTGTTGTTTTGCTAAGTTTTGGATTTTGGCTTGTCTTTCTGGTTACTCTACTGCTCTGTCCCTTGGTACTCCGCAGACTCCTGGTTTGACCTCAGCCCCTCTGATTATTCTGTATTTGTTTTTCGTTCGTTCCTTGTTTGTTGTACGTTTGTCTTCTGTCTGTTTGGTACACGTTTTAGTAGGTACAGCTCAGGAAGTGGGGGTCGCACTTTTTTGGGGTGGTTGCTCTGCTTAGGCAGGAAAAATACTAGGGCACAACAGCAGTACAGGTAACACCGGAATTAGAATGATAGTAACAGCAACCAGAGGTCAAGATCAATGTAGGAAATCACAAAACATCAACCAACAGACCCAGAGCACAGACTGGAAGTTCATTAAGTCCCAAGTGGTGAAAGGTCATTAGCCAAGAAATTAGGTACTGTCCCTTTAAATCTTGGGACGCTGGCAGCAGTGAGGACTGGAGCAGGAGTGAGGGCAGGTGTGGACACTGATCCCCCCTCAGTATGTACTCAGCAGGGATACGTGCAAATCTGCGGTCCGGTTTCGTTTGGAAAAACACGTATCATTTTCTTTACATTTTACAAATCTTTGCTACTTTATGTTGCTCTATCAAATAAAATATCAATAAAATACACTTAAATTTGTAGCTGCAACATTGAAAATGAAAAGATCAAAGGGGTATGAATACTTTTACAACCCACTGTATCGGTGCGTCCAGGTGATAAGTAAAATTTACTCATCAGATTCTGCCATTGAAAACCATGTCGGACGACAAAGTTTTCAATGGGTATTTCCCATGTACTGCTTATGGATTTATTTAGGGTTGTTTTTTTACAGCGGATTTACAGACAGAAACGAGTCCCATACATCTCTATGTGGCTTTGTACATGGACCAGCATCCAAAACGACATACAAATGTTTTGGACGCGTTTTACGCAAGGTTTTTAACCATATCCATTGACCTCAATTGGCCAAATTTTCTGCGTGGAGTATAACGGAATAATGAACAAGTTTTTTATTTATGTTTAAAACCAACCGACAAAAATACAGCGGTCTGAACTACAATGCATATTTTCTAATGAGGTCAATGGTGATGCTTTACCCTCCGCTTTTAGATGAATATTCCAAGTCTATGTGGACAGAGCATATACAGAGGGTGAAATAAGTATTGAACACGTCACCAATTTTGTAGCTAAATTTATTTCTAAAGGTGGTATTGATATAAAATTCTCACCAGATGTCGGTAATAACCTAACGAATCCACATAGAAAAAGAAATCAAACCATAGATGTCCATAAATTAAGTTTTCTGCAATAATGAAAAAAAGTATTGAACATGCTTAAATGGAGCAGGAAGTAGTAAAACGAGAAACATGGCGGCGATTGAAGCCTTTACAAGGCTTCCAGACACCATGTTAGCTGATCGAAATCCCACAATCTAGCCATGAAAGTGCCGATCGGAGTGAGCAATGACCCTTTCTCATTAATTTAGATGCCACAGCATCAGAAGGATTAAACAGCAGGGAACAGAGTCGGCTCCATTCCCTGCTGTTACAGGCAGGTATCAGCAGCAATTATCAGCCGGTACCCACCGCTGATAATTGCAATGCAATCCCGCTACATAGACCCCCATCGACCCGATGACATGCATACATCAAATGTCAGTAAGGAGATTAAAGGGGTTGTCTCACTACATTGATTCATCTTACCTCAGTCCTGTTTTCTTGGTTTCACTTTGAATTCAGGGGTATGTATACTGTCTTCTACAAGGCTGCAGTAGAAGCCAGGTCTGTAGCTATAGCAACCAGTGCTAGCAGCCTAACCTATCAGGAGAGATCAAACAGGTCTGTAGCTATAGCGACCTGAGGAACTGATGTAGTCCATACAAGAGGGGGTATCTAGGAATAGCTAGGACACTGCTAATGGACACATATTGCAAAGTGACTTGTTTTTGCAAGACCTTTAACATAAAAAGCAATTCTTGTAGTGAGACAACCCCTGTAAGGATTTTTTAAGAGAATTTCCTAGTGAATATAACCTTATAACACAGCACCAGTGTGACTTTATGAGGGATCGGTCCTGTCAAACTAATTTGATCAGCTTCTATGAGGAGGTAAGCTCCAGACTGGACCTGGGTAAGACAGTGAATGTTCTCAAAGGTGTTTGATGCTATGAGTAAGGGCGCTTGTTTTGCTAAGCCCGAAACGCGTTAGCTGTCTCTCCCTCTGTGCCTCTGCGACTGTTCACTAATTGTTAATTGTACTGGTGAGTGCTAAAGTTTTTTTTTCTGGAAATCTTCTTTTTATATGAATTAATTAAATACGAATATTTTTTAGCATATTCTGGTGCGTGCTGGATATCTTCAATTTTCTCTGTGACATTGTTGCCGTCTCTTGGGACTGTGCATCCGTGCACTGCACCTTATGCGGGATTGTGGGCTGGCTTACCTTTCTTTTACAGTTCAAGCTCCAGACTGGACCTGGGTAAGACAGTGAATGTTCTCAAAGGTGTTTGATAGTGTGCCAAATCTTTGAATGCTGGGAGTGGGGGGAAAATATGTATGTAAATGAGTTCACAATTAGTTCTAGGATAGAAACAGATGAAATAAAGAAAAAGTCTGGATAGCCAAGGAACAGCAGGAATCCACAAGCAGCGCAAATGCAGGGACCAACACATGCAGGAAAATCTCAAGCTAAGGCTATGTTCACATGGCGTAATTGCGGCGAGTACAGTACGGCCGCAATTACGCCAGGTGATTTGGGAGCTCACGTGTACTCCCGCAGCCCGCCGGCCCCATTGACATGCATTACTTGCGGCGCTTATTCGCCGCAAGTAATTGACATGTCACTTATCTCCCCGTTCGTACAATACGATCGTATTGTATGAGTGGGGAGAGGAGGCATGATTACCGTAATTTCGGCGCGCATCTCAGCTCGTATTAGAGTGCAAATATGACGCGAAATGCGCTGAAAAATTTGCCTGTATCAACATACCCTAAGGCCATGTACACGGCTTAAAATGGGCCGTATTTCGGTCCGTAATTACGCGCCGAAGTGCGCCAATTACGTGCCGAAAACGGCCCATTCATTACGGTAATTCACAGTTCTCATAGAGAACTATGGAGTACTTCTCCCCTCACCGCCCGGCGAATCCGCCGGGCGGGGAGATAATTGACATGTCACGTTCTAGCGGCGTATACGCGCCGCTAGCAGTGATTGTCTATGGGCCGGCGAAGTGCCGGCCCCCGCTACACTCCCCCGCTCCCGCCCCGCCCCGGCCACACGGCTTAATTGCGGGGCGTAATTACGTCCCGCAATTAAGCCGTGTGAACATGGCCTAAGGCCGTGTTCACACGGCTTATTCCCGACGGATTTGTGCGCCGTATTGAGCGCACAAATCCGCCGTGAATAAGGGGCGAGGGACGAGGGCGGGCGCCGCCGCTCCCGGCCCCATAGACAATGCATTGTTTACGGCGCGTCCATGCCGTAAATAATGTGCATGTCACTTTCTCCCCCCGCGGCGGATTCGCCGAGCGGGGAGGAGCGACGGATTCCACTCTTCTCTATGAGAGCAGTGGATTACCGTAATTGCTGCCGCGGATTGGCGCCGTACTGCAGCGCAAATCCGGCGCGCAGTACGGCGCCGATCCGCGGCAGAATAAGCCGTGTGAACGGGGCCTAAGACTGGAGCCAAAGGCTGGGCTATATAACTGGGCCTAATTGTTGATAAGCACCACCTGGGAGAGTGCTCAGAGGCTGGGGTTAGCTGTCGCCTTGCCAGAGGGAAACAGCAGTCATAGCAGAGACCAGATTCCAACTTCCAGAATCAAATGGGAAATTGCTGTCTGACAGGAGGCAGGGAGTTTTGCAAATCGTGACAATGTGCTGGTCACTAAGTACTTTTCAGTCCTCGGGCTTAACGGGTTAATCGTCATGTGCATTTATGTGAATGGTACAGTAGAGTGATCCTATTCATCTGTAAGGGACACACTAATCTCTTCCTGGCTTACCCTGCCTAAGCAAGGCAACCGCCCTGAAAAAGGCAACCCCGTACTCGAACCTCTTCCAGACCTGTATCTAGTAAAAAGTATGTGAAACAGACAGCAGACAAACGTACGACAAACAAGGAACAGATGCCACAGATAACAAATAAAAAATAGTCGTACAGGTCAAGGTCAAACCAGGAGAATGAGAAGTACCAAAGGACAGAATGGGAAAGAACCCAGAGAGACTCGCCAAAATCCAAGAACCAACAAAACAACACAGTAGAGCCAAACAGACAGCGAGGACACCAAAAGCAATCACCAGCAGAGACTGGCAGACAGGAAGCGGTTTAAAACCCCCGCCCCAGCCCGGGATTGGCTCAAGTGCTTAACCCATTAAGCAATAATACACACCCTGGCTGAGGCTGCAACAAAATCCTTAAAGGGCCAGAAGCGCAGTCCTGACAACGTCTAGAGGAAAGAAGGTTTCACCATTATCATAGATGGGGTTCTTTACTGTAAGAGCAGTGAGACTATGTCGCTGCCACAAGAAATTGTGACGGTGGATTCATTGAAGAAGCTCAAGAAGAGCCAGGATGCCTTGCTTGAAAAATAATATACTAATATAATGGAACAGGTTATGGTTACTAACATCTTGAGATGGGATGTTGATTTTGTATTTATTCTGATGACCATTTTTTCCCTCACATATGGGCCAATTGGCATCTGCCTCTTAGACGGTTTAGTCTACTTCTGGATCAACACAGTAGGTTATACAGTAGTTTGGATATGATACACTTGTACCTTTTTTAACTTTATTAACTATGTAACGATGTAATTATGCAGCAATACATGACAGGTTCTATCACTGTAAATAAAATATTAAAACGTTTTAAAACTGGTTACAGGGTTAAATAAATAAATGAATCAATACAATTAAAAATAAAAATTCTTAATGTACTTATATCATTCTTCCTTGCTTCACTTAGTTACCCATGTGCATAGGCCAGGCCTCAATGGCCACATGACATTATAGGGGGAATTTTGTATCTATTTGTTTTGTACAAAGATTTGTGACTTTTTCAATTATGTGCTTTTCTCACGTCCACAAAGTAAGCAGAACTGGTGGGAAGGGGTGAGTACAACAAAAAAAATTAAGGTGAGGTCACCAAACACCACTACAATGGTAAAAGGTACATGAGTGGACAGGAGAAGCCAACACTACAGAGGTGAGAGGGTTGGTTATGTATACATTACGGTTTTCAGGCAAAAGAAAAAAAAGTTTACAATTATTGCACAAATAAAATGTTTGGGCTTTTTTGTACTGGTCACCACATTTCAAAGAAAAGTGAGAGGTTGTGTAAAAGGGGCCTGGCCTCACTGTAACTGACACCTACATTTAGCATCATTTTTATTGAATGTCTGCAGTTGACAGAAACTTGCTTTCTTGGTGCACAGACATCTGATAAATGATCCCCAAGGAATCCCCTTTACATATGTCTCTTTGACTGCGTAAACATATTTATATTTAAAGAAAATATCATTAATGGTTATTGTGACATTGTTATCATCCAAAGAAGACAATCACATGTATGCTTTTAACAACAGGTGCTTTTGAGATATATTTTTACCATTCCCTTGTCAATGGGGAAGTCATGATAACTCTATCTATCTTATATTATGTATCACTAGCTTTATCTGTCTATATGATATATGTCTAACTGATTCTATCTATTATATACCAATCTATTAATATATCTACCTATATATCTCATATCTATCCATCCACCTTATCTATCAGTCTCATATCTATCTATTTATCTATCTATCTATCTATCTATCTATCTATCTATCTATCTATCTATCTATCTGTAGATATATCTGAAAGAAAGTCTCTTGAAAAAGGCTGTTAGAAGTCGAAACATTGCTCTTTGGACATGTTGGAATAAAGTAACTTTTTTTTTAATTTTTTCACCATACTTGGAGTGCTGCAATTTTCCTGATATCTATCTATCTATCTATCTATCTATCTATCTATCTATCTATCTCATATGTATATCTCTGATGTCTATCTCACATCTATCTCATATCATGAATTTCGTTCATATCTATATCTATCTATTTAATCTATCTCTCATACATTATGTATCTATATATATGATAATATCTATCACCTATTTTATCTCTCTCTCTATCACACATCTTGTCATCCATTATGTATCTATCTTTATATCTGTCTATTTCAATCTATTAATATATTTACCTATATATCTTATATTTATCCATCTACCTTATCCCTCTGTCTGTCTAATAACTTTATATCTCGGTATCTATCATATATTATGTATCAATCTATGTCAATCTATTCTAATCTAATCTACCTATATATCTCATATCTATCTACCTTATCCATCTGTCTCATTATCTCTCTCTCATATCTATCTTTCCCATATCCTCTATCTATCTCAGGCATCCTCAAACTGCAGCCCTCCAGCTGTTGGGAAACTACAACTCCCATCATGCAATAAAAGAAAAAATAACAGTGGGAATGATGGGAGTTGTAGTTTCCCAACAGCTGGAGGGCCGCAGTTTGAGGATGCCTGATCTATCTAATCCAGCTCTCATACATTATCTCTCTCTCTATCTCTCTCTCTCCTCTCTCTCCCCTCTCTCTCTTTCTCTCTCTCTCTCTTCACTTCAGTACTCGGCATCTACAGCACGTAACTCAAGTGCCATCAAGTGGTAGAAATGAGAAGTGCACGCACACCACCGGCAGCATTCAGTATGGCGGAGGCTGTTTCTATGGTAACGCAACAGAAGCTACAGCGGCGGCGCTTGGTGATGACGTAGTATCGGCTCTAAGGACTGGGGACGCTGGACGCTGCAGGATACGGGGTATTCCTTTCATTGTATGTCCGTAGATAGAAGCTTGATGCCGGCTGTTGAGCGGCCTGCTTGTGTGTGAGCAGGGAATAGTCTATGGTGTTGGCTCTGCTATCACTGCAGTTCTGCTCTACATGATAGCAGATAAATGAGTTCAGCCTCACTATTACTGGGGGTAATTGAAGGAAGCTTCTTTGACCCTCACATAAGCCCTCCACATGTATAACTTTCACACAGATGTGATGTGCAATCTGCAGCATAAAATCCATGTAAATTACCCCTGTAAACCGCTACCTGATCGCTGTAGCGGGACTGCACATCCTGGTTTATTTGGGTCGGGATTTTCCGTCACGTATAAGTCCCTGATTGATGTGGAATCTGTGTGTAAACTGTGGACGTGGGGGGGAAATTGCAGCCGAAATCCAAGGTTTGAAGGTTTTCTTAGAGATGCTATCCTGGAGTATCTCACTGAAAATAAATGTATAACGCCGTTCCGGCATGGGTTCATGAAGGATCGGTCCTGTCAGACTAATCTCATCAGCTTCTATGAGGAGGTTAGTTCTAGACTGGATCGGGGTGAGGCATTGAAGGTCATAGACCTTGATTTTTCTAAAGCATTTGATACGGTGCCACATAAAAGGTTGGCAAGTAAAATGAGAATGCTTGGACTGCGGGAAAATGTGTGCAAGTGGATAAGTAACTGTCTCAGTGATAGAAAACAAAGGGTGGTGATTAATGGTGCATACTCGGACTGGATCCCTGTTACTAGTGGGGACCAAAGGGGTCAAGTTCCACAAAAACTCTGTTTTTTAGCACAGCAAACATCTGACTGCCAAAAACCCAGGGGGCAATTTATGAAGTGATTGATGCCAGTATTGTGGAGTAGAAGAATCACAAATATGTACAAGCTTGTTTAATCAAAAGGTTGTGACTGTTGTATGCAGAGCTCAGCATGGCCTCACCCAGCCCAAAAACATTTACTATAATTTACACCAAAAAGTGGCAAAAACTATACCTAAATCTACTCCAGGTCGAAGCTGTTGTAGACTTTTATGTCATGAACACAGACAGTAAAAAATACACCAAATGTTTAAAGCCTTAAAGGGGTACTCTCGCTACAAGGATTACTTTTTATGCTAAAGATCTCACAAAAACAAGTCACCTTACAATAGGTGTCCATTAACGGTGTCCTACCTATTCCTAGATATCCCCTCTTCTATGAGCTGCATCAGCTCCTCAGGTCGCTATAGCTACAGACCTGTTTGATCTCTCCTGATAGGCTGGCAACACCGGTTGCTATAGCTACAAACCTGTTTGATCTCTCATGATAGGCTGTCAGCACTGGTTGCTATAGCTACAGACCTGGCTTCTACTGCAGTCTATTAGAAGACAGTAAACACACCCCTGAATTCAAAATGAAACCATGAAAAGTGTCGGGGGTCGTTTGCCAACACTGGGGGTCACCCGTTTGTCCCGGTACTCCAAATCACGATTCAGGGGAACATGTATCGGCCGATAGAAATTGGGGTCAGACACAGAGTTCCGGTTCAAATCTCATTCATGTTCCAAGTTGTTCTGACAATACAATGCATTACACACATATTTATATGATCTGTAATCAAACAAGCGCAGGCGCGATAGGGCCGAGAGGAACGGACATATGTCCATATTTAGGCAGCTTCTGAGTAGATTTCATTGGTCCATGTTGTCTCTGAGTAAAAAGTCTCTGGAATGCATCAGCCGAAACTTAGTTGATTTCCAGTAAAACGAAACTTAAGGAAGGGAGATGATAACCAAATGCCACATCCTGGGGAAACTGATAACAAGATGTTACATCCTGGACCGCAACCATCTTAAATGCTTCTTCATATTTGCTGTATCATTCCTCACAAAATGGATTCTGCTCAAGCTGAGATATCTTATAAGGAGAAAAGCTTGGGATTTCATAGTTATGCATACAATACAATATTAGTTCAAATCTCTTTACCTTCACAAAAACAGGACTGAGATAAGATGAATCAATGTAGTGGGACAACTCCTTTAATATAGTTGGCTCATATTAGTCCAGCAACATTTTCATGTAGACAGGCGCCACACTTAAAGGGGTTTTACCACAAATTAAAATTGATGTGGGAAGCTTGCAAATTAAATAATAAACATTTTCCACTTTCATCATCATCATTAAAATTTCTATACCATTTTTGTTTTAGCTGCTCCCTTAGTGATCCATTGTTTACAGCTCATCTCTAGGGAATACGACCAGGGCTGAGAGCTCCTCAGTCCTGGCCCCACACTCTCAAACATCACCTCTCCTCTCAAGCAGCTACTGTTAGGGTATATTCACACGGCGTTTTGGGATCCAATTTTGGATCTGTGTTGGATCTGAAAATCGCATCCAAAAACACGTTGGCGATCAGTTCCAAAACGGATCCAACTCACAGCTGCGTGTTTGGATAAGTGTTGGAGGCAGCAGGATCACACCCTATAGTTTATTATAGAGCTCCTGCTGCCTCTTTTGGACCAAGAATTGACATGTCAGTTCTTGGAACGGATCCGGAAGACAGATCCGAAAGACCAAACGAGACAATCACATTGCTATTTGTTAGCTGCATGTTTGGGCCCATCTAGGGTATGACAGATGGATCCAAACACACATCTAAAAGCGTATGTTCATAAGAACCCAACACGCCATGTGAACACACCGTTAATCTCTTCCCTGCTTAGTAATCACCCACACTTACTGCTGAGCAAGTGTTCAACCCCAGGTGCTGTCACTCTACTCCTGTCCTCTGTACTCCTTAGTAATTAATCAAACAGTGCAAATAAATAAAAAATAAACCTCAGTCAGGTATGTGCATTGAAAGAAAAATTCCACATATTTAGTTCCTGCAGGCATTTGAGCCTAGGACCTCTATGTTAAAAGGCAGAAGTGCTAACCACTCAGCTACATTGTAGCTACTCACAGCTGTTTGCATAAACAGACCTTTGACTAGAGTGAGCAAACTGTGGGGAAAGGCATGGTGATATCAAGCTTGCTGTGTCACATTATATGCAGTTTAAACAAATTATACACACCTCCTTTAGAACACACTGAAAGCTGAAGATGGATAAACCAGGCATGAAATGCCTTCATGGTTAAACCCCTTTAAGTGCCTTAGAGGGTGGCTGAATAGGGCTGCCAAAGCCGTGCCACTGCCTGAGAGTTGCTGAAAAGAGCAGTATGGAACTGCATGCTGGAGCTTCAAATTCAAGATGGCACCCACTGTCTGTGCTAGTGCCGCCACCTCTGCCTAAAGCTGAGTGCATATTTTGGAGAAACTGGAGAGCCAGGTTTTTTGCTTTCTGACCTTGTCGATCCCCTGTCTAAGCTCTCGTGGGCCACATAAAATGACGTTGAGGGCTGTATTTGGCCCACAGGCCTTGAGTTTGACACATATGATGTAGACAGAGACTAGAGGGGACTTAGAACATCTATCATGGCCAATACAAAGTGTTACATGTCCTTGTGTTTGTCCTGATATATAGTGAACACATTTACTTTGTTGCTCTAGAAATGATTGCCTGGATTGTGATTGCATATTAGACCCTGGCTTGTATGTTAAAGTTGTTTTGCCAAGAAGTGAGCTCCTTACCTCTTATCTGCTCAGGAGAGAAGATAAACTCAGCATGCAGCGTCATGGTTGGGAGAGGGAGAGGGGTGAGCAGAGAGCGAGGAAGCAGGGAGCGTCTGCAATGTTCACTCAAACAATTACATTACAACCAGTGGATTCTCTATACAGCAGACAGCCTCCTACACTGCACTTTCTCCCCAGTCCCTCCAAAGCTCATTCATGTTCCCTGTCATCAGATAAGAAGTGCAAACACGCAAGCGCGGCCAGATCAGCTCCTGTCAGTGTCCTTGTCGTGTCTAATGTAAACTGTCAGGAAACTAAGGGGGACTGAGCAATGCTGTAGCTCTCAGAAGCTTCACTTTTTTAATGACCTATATTTAGAAAAGTGATTAAATACCCATTTTGGAGGATCCCACGTTAACATTACATCATGGCAAAACCTCTTTAAGCTTTTTATCTAATGACTATAAGGGTGGTAATATAAAGGGAAGGGTATAGACATGTATAAAAGTTGACTGTGCCCAAATGGCGCACTTGCTTTGGATTTACTGTACTAAAAAATCCATAGCAAAGTACAGTATAGATGAATGAGGGTTTACAAAATGTTTGGGATTTTTAATACAAATCTTTGAAAAGGGCTCCTCCTGGCCCCAGAGCTAGGGCACATTCACAGGGCTGTATGCGCTGGCGTCATACCAAAGTGGATTCATGTGCGGAAAATCTGCAGCATACTATAGTAACAGTGACGTGGATGAGATTTTTAATAAAATGTAATTGATACAATGCAGAAAAAATTCACTCGGAAATTGACTACAGAATTTCAAATCCTCAGCATGTCCATTTATACTGTGGATTTATTGACGATTTACCACATTGACTTCTATGGGAAACTGAAAATTCACAATTTTATTTTGCTGCAGGAACATAGCAAAATCTGCAACTGCGATGTCAAAAACATTGATGGTTGTGAATTTATATCAGCATCACAGCAAATTCTACAATATTCTGGAAATTTTGAGAATTTTCCACTGCGGACAATGTATTTCTTAAATTTACATATATAGCGCTATAAAATTGCACAGTGCCGTACAGAGGTTGACATCACTCACATTGCTTCCTGTCACCTGGCAAAATGTTATCACCTGTACAGGTTCCTGGGTGGCTTACGACAACCACTCCTATATTTTCCATGAGCCCGTACATTGCCAGTCCCACTCTCTGAGGATCCGCCAAGCAAACTAATCACAGCAGTTTTGCCGCTTCTTGCTAAACTGCTGAGATGTCACCCCCCACAAAACATCTGATGATCAGAATGTCCAAATCCGGCCAAAA
>JAODAL010029113.1:0-52174 GCA_025379985.1 Phyllomedusa bahiana | reverse complement strand
CTGATTTTCATGAACCACCTTAGAAAAGCTTACCTTGGGAACCACGCCAGTATTCCAGTTTATGCAAATCAGAAATTACTGCAGATCAGCCGTCTCTAATCTGCGAATGCTGGAAGAGACGGGGGACTTCAAGGAGCTATGCAACATTATGGGGTGCAGGGTCTTCTGTCACGACTATACTCTGTCTTAAAACAGTAAAGACTCAGAGGAGTTTAGTAAGTTCCATGTTCCAGAGCTGGGAAACTGCTTACGGGATAAGGGATCTCACAGGAAGATACTGAGAGGTTTTGATATGGCTAGGAAGGCCACAGCCAATGTTCTGTGGAGGAATTTTTGTTTAGGATCGCACACAAAGCGATCTATGCCTTTGATAGTCCCTATAGACACAACTCTCAGTACTGGACCAAGTGTCCAAAATGCCATGCGGAAAAAGCAATGTTTATCATGCTAATGGACATGCCCAGGGTAAAAGAGGTGTGGAGGAAACACCAGAGATTTAATTAAAGATAAAATGGAACATAACAATTCCTATGTCACCCAATGTTACATTTTCCATTAAAATTGAAAAGACACGAAAACGGGAAAAACACAAAGAGGGGCTAATATTTTACAGGGGTTTCAAATGTTTACTCTTAGCATCAAAAAATGCCTACTACGGCACTGGATCAAACCTTCAGTACCAGAGAGGAAGAGATCAATAGAGTGCCTTAGGCAAGTGTTCATTTAGAAAAGTTAGATCGGAGAGGAAAAGGAAAATCAGCAAAAGTCCAATTGGAAAATGGAAACCATTTATATTAAATATATTTACAGACTCCGAAATAAAAGAACTTATGGAACCCTTCAAATACTCGAATTTTAAACTGACGAGAAATTAAAGGGAGTTTTAGGTCGCCTAGAAAATTGATACACAGAGGCAATAGAATGCAAGGGATCTGTTAAGGGATGAGGGGAATTTTGGGTTGGTTGGGGGGGAGGGGGTTTTGGGGAAAAATAAAAAATTTTACAGAAGCAGTTTGAAGGAAGTAATACTGATCTGTATGTATTTTCACCTCTTTTGTTTTGTTTACATTGTACCAAGCGGAAATTTGTGTATGACAAGTTAAAGAGAACCTGTCACATAGTTTGTACCCCCCTGGCTGAGGACAGAACAAGGTATTTGTCAGGCAAGCTGTTTCCAGTCCCTGTGTCCCTTATTCTGTAAGATGCTGTAGTTTTCGTGTATTTAATGCTCAAATCGCAGTTTTCAGCCAGAAGAGTCATTCGAAGAGTCCTTCAGAGTGTCAGTTTTTTTCAAACCCGGCCAATCGGAGGCTAACCCCGCCCACCCCAACTGACAAACCTATTACTTTGAATAGATAGAAACATGAGAACAACTGTCAGTAGGCGGAGCTAGTCTTTGGTGGGTGGAGCTAACACCTGCTCATGAATAAGATTTAAGGGGTAAATGCTCTAAAACTGCTGCATCTTCCCAGAATAAGGGGCACAGTGCTGGGGAACAGCAGGTTGACACTACTTGTGCTCCCCCTCAGCAAGGGGGGCACAACCTATGTGACAGGTTCCCTTTAACGTCGGGTATTTCAATGAGGGATTTGAGAGGACTTGAATTGCTGGTGGAAACAAACATGTTATGTATCACTGTTTTTGTTAAAAAAATAAAAAAAAAAAAAAAAAATTGACTAGAAATTTTGAACCTATTTCGATTAGAACAAATAGAATCACATTTGGTGTCAGAAGTGGGCTATTCCTTTAAAAACAAGCAAACTTAATGGAGGATTGATGTCTCCACAGATTACTGTACGGAGAATGTATCTAACCCATAAAATGATAAGGCTGGATGCTGCTGTTGGATAGAAGGGTGTAACATGTCTGATAAATCTCCTCTATGATCATATATAACTTGTACTGCAGCCTCCCCTCTCAGGACCCATCAATAAGACAGACAGATGAAAGAATTTCTTATCTTTGTTTTTTATTTCCCTTGAATCATCAATTGTATCAGTAATAAATCCTTATATCGATACAGGCTGCCATGATAGCAAGATAACTGCGAGCAACTGCATGGCGATAATACCATAATCATTTGCAATAAAGCCTCCATGTGCCGGTGATAGAAAATAGCCGCAGCTTGCGAAATAACCTTTCCCCAACACAGAGGTCCAGGTACTTCATACGTTACATAGAAACTGAGGAGGAAGTGAATACAAGTGGCAGGAAATATTTCAGTGGCTTCCACCTCCCATAGAATACCGCTGCAGGACTACACTATAATGATGAGACGGAGTTGCTGTTTCATAAGGATGCATTGGAGGGAAGGGGGGTATAATAGTCCATTGTGAATGGTTTTCAGGCATGAAGTCTAAGCTGCACTGAGAAAATCATTATGCTGTATATATAAGCTATATCTTATTCTTGAAAAGTATGGAAGGAGATCAAAGAAGTGCTAAGTGCCTATGGTGGGAGGTGGAGGTGGCACTGAACTGCGCCCAGTGCACCTCCATAATGTATTCCTAACGTTGGTTCTAGGGGGAGCTCACTGCATACATATTTGTACTGCTGCAATTGAGTTTGATAGTAGCATTGAGCTCCTCCTAGTAGTGGCAGCAGGCAGCCAGAGGTTTATTATACATACGGTATATACCATACTTGCCATCTTTTGAAAGTGGAAAAGCTGGAGATGCATGACCACGCCCATCTTGACGGTATGCCACGCCCCTTCAAAAGCCACACCTACTCCACCTAACTGCATAACGGCTTTGGAAGAAAGCCAGGTAGATGCCCTTATAGCCAGGTAGTAGCCCCCCATAACCAGGGAGGCCCCCTTTCCCGGCAGGTAGATTCCCTCTCGTAGCCAGGTAGAGCCAAATTTGTAGCCAGGTAGATGCCCCCCTTTGTTAGCCAGGTAGATGCCCCCCATTGTTTGCCAGGTAGTGCCCCCATTGTTTGCCAGGTAGTGCCCCCTCTGTTGCCAGGTAGATGCACCCAGTGCTTTCCAGGTAGTGCATAGTTGCCAACTTTCGAAAATGAAAAAGCAGGAGAATTTAGTGGGCGGCGCGCCCAAAATTTGCATGGACACGCCCATCTTGTTGGTATGCCACGCCCCTTCAAAAAAGCCACACCCACTCCACCTAACTGCATAACGGCTTTGGAAGAAAGCCAGGTAGATGCCCTTATAGCCAGGTAGTAGCCCCCCATAACCAGGTAGTGCCCCTTACAGGCCGGTAGATGCCCCCTTGTAGCCAAGTAGATGCCCCCTCTGTAGCCAGGTAGAGCCAAATTTGTAGCCAGGTAATTGCCCCCCTTTGTTAGCCAGGTAGGTGCCCCCCATTGTTGCCAGGTAGGTGCCCCCATTGTTAGCCAGGTAGGTGCCCCCATTGTCAGCCAGGTAGGTGCCCCCCATGTCAGCCAGGTAGGTGCCCCCATCTGTTAGCCAGGTAGTGCCCCCATGGTTTGCCAGGTAGTGCCCCCAGTGCTTGCCAGATAGATGTCCCCGCTGTTGCCAGGTAGATGTCCCATCTGTTAGCGAGGTAGTGCCCCCTCTGTTTGCCAGGTTGTGCCCCCATCTGTTTGCCAGGTTGATGCCCCCTCTGTTGCCAGGTAGTGCCCCCTCTGTTGCCAGGTAGTGCCCCCTCTGTTAGCCAGGT
Organism: Phyllomedusa bahiana; assembly: GCA_025379985.1. NCBI lineage: Eukaryota > Metazoa > Chordata > Amphibia > Anura > Hylidae > Phyllomedusa > Phyllomedusa bahiana. Next base: position 48,533 of record JAODAL010029113.1, on the reverse strand, counting down.
AGTGCCCCCATCTGTTAGCCAGGTAGTGCCCCCTTTGTTGCCAGGTAGTGCCCCCTCTGTTGCCAGGTAGTGTCCCCTCTGTTGCCAGGTAGATGCCCCCCCATCTGTTAGCCAGGTAGTGCTCCCATCTGTTAGCCAGTTTGTGCCCCCTTTGTTGCCAGGTAGTGCCCCCTCTATTGCCAGGTAGATGTCCCCTCTGTTGCCAGGTAGATGTCCCCTCTGTTGCCAGGTAGTGCCCCCTCTGTTTGCCAGGTAGTGCCCCCATCGTTAGCCAGGTAGATGTCCCCTCTGTTGCCAGGTAGTGCCCCCTCTGTTGCCAGGTAGATGTCCCCTCTGTTGCCAGGTAGTGCCCCCTCTGTTGCCAGGTATGCCCCCTTTGTTACCGGGAGTGCCCCCTCTGTTGCCAGTAGTGCCCCCTCTGTTAGCCAGGTAGTGCCCCCTCTGTTGCCAGGTGGTGCCCCCTCTGTTGCCAGGTGGTGCCCCCTTTGTTGCCAGTTAGATGTCCCCTCTGTTGCCAGGTAGTGCCCCCTCTGTTGCCAGGTAGTTGCCCTCTCTGTTAGCCAGGTAGAGCCCCCTAAAGCTAATAAAAATCAAATAATAAATCCACTTACCTTACCAGGCTCCTGCAGCGTGGCCAGCTCCTGCCCGATCTCTTCAGCGGCGCAGGGGGAAGTGAGAGCAGCCGCGCGTCACTCCCCTGCAGCCGCGCGTCACGTCCCCCTGCGCCGTTCACCTGTATGTACGGCGCACACACCGGCGCCGGACATACAGGGGGAGGAGGGAGGAGGGAGCGATCCCTCCTGCCTCCTCCCCGCACAGTGAGACCGCGGGCGGTGAGCGCGCCGCTGCGGCCGCTTCACCCGCCTGTAGGAACGGTCCCCGCGGCGCCAAGAGTAGCGCACCAGCGCTACTCTTGCGCCGCGGTAATTTAAAGGACCCCCGCCGCCTGCAGGCGGCGGGAGGAATGCCAACTCCCCCGGGAGGGCGGGAGGGGACCCCAAATAGCGGGACCCCCCCGCCAAAAACGGGAGAGTTGGCATGTATGGTATATACATTTATGACTGTGTATAGAAATCAGCACATTAGGAGATGTGTGTAACACCTGGGACTTCAAACTGCAATATACTAAGTAAATATCAGTTACATATGATATAAATGTCTCTGGAGGTTGTAAGAGGAGCGGCTGATATCAGTCACATAGAAGGTTATATCAGTGCTGGAACTTTATAAGTGGCGCGACTGATATCAGTCACAAAGAAGGTTATATCAGTGCTGGAGCGTTAGAAGAGGAGCGTCTGATATCAGTCACATAGAAGGTATATTCATGCTGGAGCGTTATAAGAGGTGCGACGGATATCAGTCACATAGACGGTTATATCAGGGCTGGAGCGTTATAAGAGGAGCGGCTGATATCAGTCACATAGACGGTTATATCAGTACTGGCGCATTATAAGAGGAGTGACTGATATCAGTCACATAGAAGGTTATATCAGTGCTGGAGCGTTATAAGAGGAGCGGCTGATATCAGTCACATGGGGTTATATCAGGGCTGGCACATTATAAGAGGAGCGACTGATATCAGTCACATAGAAGGTTATATCAGGGCTGGAGCGTTATAAGAGGAGCGGCTGATATCAGTCACATAGACGGTTATATCAGTACTGGCGCATTATAAGAGGAGTGACTGATATCAGTCACATAGAAGGTTATATCAGTGCTGGAGCGTTATAAGAGGAGCGGCTGATATCAGTCACATAGACGGTTATTTCAGTTCTGGAGCGTTATAAGTGTAGCGTCTGATATCAGTCACATAGAAGGTTATATCAGTGCTGGAGCATTATAAGAGGAGCGACTGATATCAGTCACATAGAAGGTTATATCAGTACTGGAGCGTTATAAGAGCAGCGGCTGATATCAGTCACATAGAAGGTTATATCAGTGCTGGAGCATTATAAGAGGAGCGACTGATATCAGTCACATAGAAGGTTATATCAGTGCTGGAGCGTTATAAGAGGAGCGCCTGATATCAGACACACAGACTGTTATATCAGTGCTGGCGCTTTATAAGAGGAGCGTCTGATATCAGTCACATATTCTGTTATATGAGGGCTGGAGCGTTATTAGGAGCGGCTGATATCAGTCACATAGAAGGTTATATCAGTGCTGGAGCGTTACAAGAGGAGCGGCTGATATTAGTCACATAGGAGGTTATATGACTACCGGAGCGTTATAAGAGGAGCGTCCGCCATCAGTCACATATGATGTAAGGTTATATCAGTGCTGGAGCATTATAAGAGGAGCGTCCGCCATCAGTCACATATGATGTAAGGTTATATCAGTGCTGGAGCATTATAAGAGGAGCGGCTGATACAGGGCCGTCTTTACAGCACGTTCCCCTCCTGCCGTGTCTGTCATTGCCGGCTAATTGTTTAGATCCCTCTCTGGGTCCTTCCTGTCGGTCCCAGAGACGGATCTAAAAAGCGCTTGTAACACGGAGTGAAAACGTCGTGTGAACAAGCCCTAACAAAAAATCTGACTGAACCTAGTGTTGTGTAGACTTCAATAGAAAATCCATGCTGCAATCTACACAGCACGGGTTCTCTACTGAAGCCGCCGTCATCCGGCTTAAGATAGAACATGTTGTATCTTCCGCCGGATTCCTGTGCCGGACACGTACCTGGCTGACAGTAACCTGAAATCCAACCACTTCTTTAACACAAAAAACGCAGCGCTTCAAAGTTAAAATACCATTTGGTTTCCAACAGTTACCTTAGGTGTGTAGATGTAAAGGTAGAAGTAAACAGTTGTTCCATGGAGCAGCCCCTTCTCCTCCTTGCCTGATAATGTGGCTCCCATGTAAAGTGCTATAAAGTTTGTCAAGCACTTACACACTACTTCCCGGCTAGTCTTTCTGGGGATCTGATTGGGGGGGGGGGGGGGGGATGATTGGTAAAGGAGCCCTTCCTCAGGACAGAGCTGGATCTGTCCACATTATCATTACCAGTATAGCAGCACATAGCAGTCCTGCTGCTCACATCAGCCCTCTCTCTGTGTCTTGCGTCTGGTCCGTGCACATCCCCCGACCCTCACCCTCTCCTCCCTGTCCCCTGAACCTGTGATCTGTAAGAGTATGTACTTACACACAGTGTCTATAACGATGTGACAGGCAGCAGAGCAGGGACGAGGTGAGCGGACTCCGACCTGCCGTTCCAATGAATGCTCACTCCACCCTGCATCTATTTCCCTCTGCCTTGATGCGTTGCTCCTCTTTGCTATACAGTCCGTGCCTCGGGCTGTCGCCCAGCCTAAGAAATGGGCAGGGTAGGTGGCTGCCGAGACGGGCCCCTGTGCTCGTGGGGCCCCCGGGCAAGTGCCTACCTGGCCCAATGGAAGAGACGGCCCTGGGTGTGATTCATGTTCATCATAACGGGTGAGAACAGGACTACCCACTTCCAAAAAGTTAAGATCATTTAAAGGGGTGTTCCCACGAAGCAAAGTCTGCTGCATTTGTCGGCTCTCAGCTAGTTGCAAGCCAACAGTGCATAAGAATGAGGAGGGTGGTGCTTGTGACTCCCCATTTACCTTTATGGGAGCTCCTGAATATATCTAAGCAGACACCCTATGCTATATTCTTAACTCCCACATAAGTGAAAGGAGAGGAGTTCATCAAGCGTTGCTCTTCTCATTCTCATGAACAGTCGGTTCGCAGCTAGCTGAGAGCTGACCTGTGCAGTACACTTTGTATTTGGGAACACCCCTTTAATCATTTCTTGTCAGGTGATGGTAATGCAGCATCCCGCACGGTTTCTGGTAGATATTTTATATATATATATATATGTTGTTAAGTGGAGGTATCAGTTACAACCCCAATTCCCCAAAAATTCTGACGCTGTGTAAAATGTAAGCATCGTTAAATCAAGACTTTTTTTCAAATACATTCCTCTTTTGATTTTTTTCCTGGTTAGGAAATAAGAGATGATTGTTATCTGCCTCCTGAGAGCACACAGGATTCCATAGGTTACTGACCTGCTCTCCCCTTCTATCTCTGCTCTTTGTCTTATCTGTGAACAGGGAGTGAAGTCACCACAGGACTGCCAGCAGCTTGACAACACAATGTGTTATCTCTAGCAAACAAAGGAGATTCATTACTTTTTTTTTTTATCATGATAATTTTTATTCTTTTATAAAATTTTCATTAAATGACCAAACATTAAACTTGACAATCAGGTACTGGCTGATATCAGACAAGAATAAAATCTATACAAGGTTTTTTGCCCAAGTTACTAGGGGGGGACTTAAAGTAGCTGTGCATAAAAGGATATAAACACTATTAACTTCCATACAAGTTATATAACCTTCTATAACACTCAAACTAATTAGAACAAACTGGAGGTCCGAACTGTAAGGTCTGATTATCTTTAGGCGGAGTATTGGCCACAAGTTGATGAGCAGAAACAAAGTTTTGCAAGCCATCTATCTTACTTTTACACCTCAGCCCTTTGACTATTTGTCTGGAGGTCTCCCTAGCGACCCTGCCATCCTGATGTTTAACGTACCCGTTGTGTTCCCCGAAGAATGGCTGCATAAAGGAAGTGAGAATGTCCGCCATCCGTCATAAATGCTGTATAAAGTGTTCCCAAACTCAAAGAATTTCCCCGTTTGTGCTTCTTTTGTAATAAATATTGCTATTTTAGCCAGCACCATATGCTCCCTGACCGTCTGAATCACCATCCTCATCGACGGGGTTTTTGCCTTCAGCCACTCCTGTAACAGACATCTTTTGGCTGCCATTAGAAATATATGTATGAGTTTATACCACTTTCTTGGTCTCCTCTCACCTCCCTCGGGACTGAAACAAAAACGCGCGTGAGGGGTTCTTGGGATCTTCACAGACAGTTTATGTCGACGCATCTGAACAAAAAATTCAGACAAAATCTTTGTGTATCTAGACAAGACCAATGCCGTGTTTTAGATCTGTGAGAGGTATTTTGTACATTTTCGGGCACGCCACCATATGGTCGGGTAAGGATGGGTGAGGGTAAAAATAATAAACCCCTATATGACTCTATGTGCTCAACCTAAAGTAGTTAGTCCCTCCATGCTCCATTACCAAGGCCTTTCTTACCTGATATCCACCCTCGAAAACCCCTTTGCTATGTCCGTGTCTGGGACATCTCGTTCCCATTTCTTAAACAGTATGCCTGATGTTGGATCCTCAAAAGGACAGCGGAGCCGAGTCCTTGATACAGCTTGAGTAGGGTATGGGGCACTGCCGATTCATTACTTTGATCGTTTACTTTGAGATCTGAAGATCTTGCTCTGTCAAATATATCCTGCTTTATGTTAGTGCATTGGGGAAGAGCTGATTATGCTAATCCCTGCACCAACCTACAACCTCCACAGGGAAGAGGGAGGGAAGCATGGGTCTTTAGCTGCCTGTGGCTCTGTGAAAAACAGCAGAGTAAGACAACCCCTCTATGGAGTCACCATTTAATCCTTAAATAAGGGGATCTGGACTTTTCTGTAGTTAGCTCCTGGTGGTCAACTACCCAAAATGATAGGTCACATGCAAGAGCAGGGCCAACAGCAGAATATCAGGGCTGGGATGAGCTCCACAACCAAAAACGGGTCACAAGCAGAAAGTCAGGGGACAGGTAGCGGAAAAAAACAGACGGGCAGGGCAGGCCCCAAAGGTCAAACTGGAAAATCGTTACGCGGACACATAGCTCAGGAAAACACATTAAAGGGTTGTCATGATTCGGCAAATCCTCTTCCACCAGCAAACTTGACACAGGAGGAAGGAGAAGGTGCATTCTTAAAAAGCTATGGTGGATCACAGTTCCTGGCAAGACTGGGTGGGAGGGATGCAGAAAAACAATGTTTGAGAGCGCACTACTGCCGGACCGAAGGAACGGGCATTGGAACAAATACTTGTACTCCAGTTTATCCCTCCCAACCCGTTTTGATCCCTTCTGCGCCAGACTCTGTGGCAACTATGACTAACTGTGGAGCACTAACTTTTGGGATGGTTCCCACATCCCTCTTTCCAATTCAAACCTCTTTAATCAATCAATAAAAAAGGTTGTGTCTCAGGAGCTCTTGATGCTCTAGGGATGTCTTTGACCTCATAGATCTCCTTGAACTTGCTACTGTGAATGGAGACATCGGCTCATGTGAAAGTAGTTGAGATCAGTAGCATTAAGTGGGGCACATGCGCAAGCAAAGGTAGGAAGGAAAAGTGTGTCCCAAGTAGAACATGACTAGCTGTTGTGACACGGAGTCCTAGGTTAGTGTGGGGCCAGTTAAGGTTAGGAAGGAAACTTTTTGCCAAAGATAAATTCTTATGAAAGCCAGATGGGTACCCGACAGCCAAGAAACAGGCATCATAAAATTGCAGGCCCATTTAGCAGTGTAAAGCATACCATGCCAACTTTGAAAGTTAAAAAAGCAGGAGATGTGAACGTAAAAAATTCTTGCTATATCCACGCTTCTCTTGATTAAGCCACACCCCTTTGAAAAAGCCACACCCTACTCCACCTAACTGTGTAATGGCTTGGAAGAAAGCTAAATTGGCGTTTTTGGCGTCACCCAGCTTCCATGAACTGTTTTATGGTCCATTCAGCATCCAGGGAGACTGGGGAGATACTGCCAAACTGTGGTGCCCACTATAGGTCGGTATCTCGGTGGCCTATTTGCACCTGAACCAGTTAGTAGCCTCTGTAGCCAGGTTAATGCCCCCTTTAAGCCAGGTAGCTGTCCCAATCGCCAGGTAGTGCCCCTTCAGCCAGGAGGTAGTGCTCCATTATCCAGGTAGTGCCCCCAATAGCCCGGTAGTGTCCCAAATAGCCCACTTAGATGCTACTTTGGAGCCAGGTAGTTCCCCATTAGCTAGGCAGGTGCCCCCTTTTATCCGAGGTAGATGTCCACCTGAGCCCAGCAGATGCCCCATAAACCAGGCAGATGCCCCCATTGCCAGGCAGCTGCCCATTTATCAGAGATTGCCCCCGTTATCAGGTAGATGTTCCATGCGCCATGCAGATGCCCCATAAACCAGGAGATGCCCGCATGAGCCAGGGCAGATGTCCCATGAGCCAGGCAGATGCCCCATGAGCCAGGGAGATGCCCCCTTGTATCCAGGTAGATGCCCCCATGCCAGGCAGATGCCCCATGAGCCAGGCAGATGCCCCTTTATCCAGGTAGGATGCCCCCATGCCAGGCAGATGCCCCCCATGATGCAAAGTAGATGGCCCCAAGACGGGCAGGATGCCCCATGAGCCAGGGCAGTTGCCCTTTATCCAGGTAGAATGCCCCCAATGCAGGCAGATGCCCCCTTAATCCAGGGAGATGCCCCCATGCCAGCAGGATGCCCTCATGAGCACAAGTAGATGGGCCCATGCCCGGTTAAGGATGCCCACATGAGGCCAGGCAGATGCCCCCTTTATCCAGGTAGATGCCCCCATGCCAGGCAGATGCCCCATTTGTGCAGGCAGATGCCCCCTTTATCCAGGGCAGTGCCTATAGCTAGTAACATAAAATAATAATAACTTACTTTACTCCCCTCCCCTCACAAGCACTCAGTCACTGCCACACCCTTCCCTCACATGCACTCACACTCACTGCACACACTCCCCTCCCCTCATAGCAATCGCCACCCCCCTCCACCCCACACACAGCCATCCCTGCACTCACCTTCCCGCTGGCATCCTAGTTCCTTCAAACTCGGGGAAAGGGGGCGGAGCTTCGGGGTCCCCGCTAAGCCCGTCCCTCCCCACCCTCCCTCCCCGCAATGCTCTCGCAAGCATCTCTGAAGGAGAGCATTGCGGCGGAGGCGCAGTGACAGAGGCTGAAGGACAGCGTTCTAGAGACCTGGCCCGATGCCTCTGTATACAGATAACCTCAGCTTCTCTAAGAGGCGAAGGTTAAGCACCCAAAGGGGGGAGGGCGGGACACGGTCCCCATAGCGGGGACCGTGACCCGGCAAAAAAACGGGAGGGTGGCACTATGCTGTTTAAAAGCGATTGAGCGGCGCATCCCCAACCCCACAAAGAGCAATGCAAGGAAGAGCCTCAGCTGTAGCACAACACTGCTGCCTTTTATTGGCTGAATGCTCACCAATCAGATTCTGCTCCCTGTGATGTCACCAGTTCGGGCAGATTTCTTCATCGATGATGTTTCCTCCACAGCTGCTTCCCCCATGATATTTCTTACGGACTCCCCATAAGACATAACACAGCATGAAGGGGCTCAGTGAAGGAGGCAGGTGAAGGCTGTTGACAGTGTTCTGCTGGGGTCACACAGCCATAAAAGGACAGCTGCCCGGCCCCCGGCCTCTTAATCCAGACAGATCCTGACTCTATCCAGGAGATCTGGGGAGGTTAACGGGATCACTGAGCTGTGATGTACATTCCTCTCAGTGATGCTGCCCGCTCCTGTCTAATACTGGGGAAACACATCCCCACCCTCCAGGCCCCTGATCTATGGTCGCCACTCCAGTAATGTCGCCCTGAGGAGAATCCTCGTGCTGCTCTCACTTGTCTAATTGCTGGAATCTCCTGCTGTTTCTGGATAATTCTGTTTAAATCTGTCCAGGTGCAGTTTTCAGGTCGTCTGATATAAGGAGATTATATCGTGGGCTTATATCCATGGAATATGTCTTGCAGGATATTGCACATAGAAGGTCACATTACATCCTGATTACTGTATATCAGATAATGTAGTGTAATATATGTGATATCCAATCAACAAACCCCACATCACCACTTCATGTCCCCCTATGTCCTCATAAACTTCCATCATGTCCCCGGTGTCTTTATCACCTCCATCAATCCCCACCATCACCTACATTCCTGTCCCCCTGTGACCTCATCACCTCCATCAATGTGTTTTCCTGGTGTCCTCATCACCTCCATCATGTCCCCCGTGTGGCAGGCCCGGAGCTGACCATAGGGCAACCGGGGCATTTGCCGTCGGGCACGCTGGGGTCGGTCTGTGGCTGGCTACAGGGGCCGCAATGGTCGCTTCAGCGACCCGGACCCTGTGGCAGGGGGACGACAGGGCCCCCCCCTGCCCACGGCTGCACGGCCGGGTCACCGACCCAGCCTGCAGCCATCCACGGCGCCGCCTGCCACCGCCGCGGTGCAAGCAACAGCCGAGGCTGAACATCTGGCGGATCTACTGGATCCCGTCTGTTCAGCTCCAGGAGGAGCGGGGCGGCGCGCGATTTGTGAATGACGTCAGCGCGCGCCTGCTCCGCGGCCCGCCTGTCTCTGCATGTGAGCGGCCACGGGCTCCGGAGTGGAAGAGTGAAGAGGTGGGGCCAGAGGGTGTCGGGGTGAGTATCTACTTTTTTATTTTTTTTTTCAACTACTTACAGTCCCTGGCTGGCCTATAATTGCCTGCCCTGGCTATATACTGCCCCTTGCCCTGGCTATATACTGCCCCCCCTGCCTGCCCTGGAGCCTAATAATTGCCCTGCCCTGGCTATATACTTGCCCCTTGCCCTGGCAATATACTGCCCCTGCCCTGGCTGCTATCAGTAGGGGGGCCCCTGCCCTGCTGCCTATACTGCCCTGCCCTGCTATATATCTGCCTGCCCTGGCTGCCTATAATAGCCCTGCCCTGGCTATAACTGCCCTGCCCTGGCTATATAACTGTCCCTCTGCCCTGCCCTGGCTATATACTGCCCTTGCCTGGCTATATACTGCCCTGCCCCGCCCGGCTATATTATGCCCTGCCTGGCTATTTTAGACTGCCCTGAACCTGCCCTGGCTGTTATACTGCCCCTGCCCTGGCTATATACTACCCTGCTGGCCCTATATACTGCCCCTGCCCTGGCTGCCTATAATAGCCCTGCCCTGGCTATATACTGCCCTGCCCTGGCTGCCTATAATAGCCTTGCCTGGCTATCTACTGCCCGGCCCTGGTACTAGATACCCTGCCCTGGCTATATGATGCCCTGCCCTGGCTACTGATACCCTGCCAGGCTATATGATACCCTGCCTGGCTACTGATACCCTAACCCTGGCTATATGATGCCCTGCCCTGGCTACTGATTACCCTGCCCTGGCTATATGGATGCCCTGGCCCATGGGCTAAGATACTTCTCGCCCTGGCTACCGATACCTGCTGGCCTATAAGATGCCCTGCCCTGGCTACTTGATACCCCTTGCCTGGCTACTTACCGCCTGGCTATATGTGCCCAGCCCTGGTACTGATACCCTGCCTCGGCTTACCTATTACCCTGCCTGGCTACCTATACACTGTCAGGTATATGATGCCCTGGCCCTGGCTATGATGCCCTTGCCCTGGTATGATACCCCGGCTGGCTACCTACACCCTGCCTGTGGCTATATGAAGCCTGCCCTGGACTACCTATACCAGCCTTGGCTATCTGATGCCCGGCCCTGGGCTACCTATGGCCCTGCCCTGGCTTTATGATGCCTGCCCTGGGATACCTAAACCTGCCCTGGCTATATGATGCCCTGCCGGGGCTACTAATACCCTTGCCCTGGCTATATGATGCCCTGCGCCCTGGCTTGCCTATCCCTGCCCTGGCTGCCTATTACCTGCCCTGGCTGCCTATATAGCATCTGCCTACCTATACACTGCTTGGCTGCCTATAATAGCCTGCCTACCTAAACCCTGCCGTGGCTGCCTATCTCACTGTCCTGCCTGGCCTATATCCTGTCCCAGTCTGCATATAAGTGGCCCTGTCTGCCTGAATACTGTCATGTCTGCCTGTTATTACTGCTCCCTGCCTGTATAACTGTCCTGTCCTTCTGCATTACCGGTCCTGCCTGATGCATACTGTTTTTTTTTTCCCTGCTGCTACATACTTTCCCATGCCTGCCTACATACTGGCCCTGCTGCCTACATTACTGGCCCTGCCTGCACTAATGGGGGTCTACCTATTTACAATGCCAATATCTGAATTTTTTAATTTCTCATTTTTAGGGTCTAACATAGCTCTGTGTGGGGGAAATTGATAGGAAAGTGCTGGAAGAGATAGGAGTCTAGATGTCATTTGTGGTTAAATTTCTCAGGGCGAGTAGTGACGGGGAGAAGAAAGAAAGACATTGCATGCTGTACTGGACGGAGAAAGAAATGGAAGGGAACGAAATCTCATCAGGAAGGACATCATGGTGGTTTGGGCCAGAAGAAGTAAAAGGAGACGAGAACAACTTCCATCAGGATGACGTCTCCTGTGAGTCTCGCTTTTTTACTTCTGTGATGAATCAGTGACTGTATTCATGTCTGGGGGGACCTGACTATGGGGATGTGATTGGTGGGATTGTAGGATATTGTTGGTGCTGTGTATAGTGTCAGTGTGGCTTGTCCCTGATATGTTAGGCGCACACCAGACTGATGCAGGGGTTTCTCTGCACCACTGTTTCTCTCTTGCTTTGTGTGTAGGGGGCTCTCAACGATCGGTTTTGGTGCATTTTTTTTGATGCGTTTTTTGTGGAGAATGTACCAGCATTTAACTGCTCTGCCTTTCTGCAACAAAACGCACCAAAAACACATAAAAAATGCACAAAAATGCTCCGGTGGTGAAAGCAGCTTTATATGTAAGTTTATTTTAGACAGGGGCGAGTGCGAGAACAAGGCATTTTTTAAGGGGATATTGTGTGTGGGCCTGGGGGTTTTATTCCAGGCTGATTTTTTCCCAGTCCGGCCCCTGCCCGTTCCTCATCCCCTTCCCTTCTGTCCCCCGGGTCCTCATCACCTCCACAGCCCTCCTGTGCCCCCTCATCACCTCCATCATCCCCCCCTTTTCCTCATCCCCTTTCCATGTCCCCCTGTCCCCCCCTTCATCACCCCCATCATGCCTCCTGTGTCCTCATAAAACCTCCATCATGCTCCCTATACCTCATAAACCTCCATCATTTCCCCCCCTGGGGACCTCATCAACTCCATCAAGTCCCCCTGTGCCTTCATCACCCCCTCATGCCCCCTGGTCCCAAAACCTCCATCATGCCCCCCGTTCCTCATCACCTCCATCATGCCCCTGTGACCTCATCCCCTTCATCATGTCCTCCTGTGTCCTCATCACCTCCATCATGTCCCCCTATGACCTCATCACCTCCATCAGCCCCCCTGTGTCCTCATCTTTTTCCATCAGTCTCCCGTGCCCTCTCATCTCCATCGGGCCCCTGTGCCCAAACCCCATCACCCCCCCCATGTCCTCACACCTCCATCATGTCCCCCGTGACCCCATCACCTCCATCAGTTCCCATGTACCTCACACCCCACCCATGTCCCCTGTGCCCTATCATCTCCATCATGTCCCCTGGTCCTCATCCCCCCCAACATGCCCCCTGGTCCTCACACCCCCTCAGCCCCCCCGTGTCCCATCCCCTCCTTTCATGTCCCCCTGTACCTCTCACCCCCATCATTCCTCCTGTGTTCATCACCCCCATCAGTCCCTCTGTGTCTTCACACCTCCACATGTCCCCCTGTGTCCCATCACCCCCATCACTCCCCCTTCCCTCATTTCCCTTGTGTCCCCGAATGTTTTTAGTTGGGGGGGAACTAAAAATTCCCCCCTTGAGTTTTCTTTAGTTTATGGATCATAATGTTAAATCAAGTTTCTTCTATTGTAACAAGGTGATCCAAAAAATTTGATTTTCTATAATCAAAGGGGAGTGATATAAAAACTCTTAAAAGTGTAATTAGCCAGACAAAAAAATAAGGATTAAAAAATTATCCCCTTTGTTTCCCTGTTATACCCCCAAGAAAAACTACTGGATTCAAGTCTAATTCTATCTCAAAGATTCTTTGTAGAGTCTCACATATTTGTTCCTTACATTGATGTAGTTTGTCACATGTATGATGTCCCAGGATGTTATATTTGTGGTGTATTGGACGTTTTGAATTGTCTCTAAGCCTAACTCATTGGCATAGATGTGTTAAGAAACAGTATAAAATTTTGAACCTATTTAAATTAGAACAAATAAAATGATGTTCATGGGTGGATGTTCACACTTGGTGTCAGAAGTGGGCTATTCCTTTAACAACAAGCATAGTGAATGGAGGATTGATGTCTGCACAGATTACTCAACCTAAATTTAGCACAATTCGCAGAATCTCTTTGGTGTCAGTATCATGTTAGAGACATTCTTCTGGAGACTGTATCTAACTAATAAAATGATTATAAAGAAGGTTGGATACTCCTGTTGGATGGTAGGCTGTAACGTATCTGATAAATTTCCTCTATGCTCACATACTGTGCCAGCTGCAGCCTCTGCTCATAGGACACATCATCAGGACACACAGATGCCAGGTTTTCTTATCATTGCTTTTTATTTCACTTGAATCATAAATTGTATAAACAATAAATCTTAATATTGATTCTGGCTTTAGGATACAGGAGGTGATAATGGCGAGATCATGGCAGAACAATAGTACAATAATCATTTGCAGTAAAGCCACTGTGTGTCGGGATAAAAAATATCTGTTGCTTCCCATATGACATTTCCCTAAAACACAGGTACTGATACTTCATAAGTTACATAGAAACTAAGGAGGAGGCAAATACAAATAGCAAGAAAGATATCAGTGGCTTTTCACCTCCCAAAGGATACCCCTGCAGCCTCTATAATGACGAGAAGGAATTGCCACATGATATAAATATCTCGGGAAGTTATATCAGTCACATAAAGAAGGTTCTCAGCACTGCAGATATGGGGTATAAAGTAGTGATTATGGAGGGCGGAAAGGTTCCTGCACTTCCTCTTAATCATCCCATAGAAGGACGTTAAAATCAGCCTTTTTTCTACATTATAATAATTGATAACAGGGAGCAAATAATTTCTTTTTACTGAATATTAGTAGTTTTTTACAAAATATCAATCAAAAGATGAATTGCACAAATAATCATGAAATAGTAAATGAGATGAGAATAAAGAAGAGAAAAGAAGATTGACTCAACATGAAGCAATTAACTAAAAAAGCAATGAATATTATTTGACAGCATAGAGAGAGAAGAGCCTGCATGTGATGTCCCTTAAATGATATCTGTACATAGTACCGGACAGCTAAGAACTGTAGCATAAAATTGCATCATTTAGCAGTAAAGCAATGCGCGGCGCATCCCCAACCTATTGCTGCATCCTACTAGCTGGATGCTCCACCAATCAGATTTTGCTCTCTGTGATGTCACCAGTCTCTGGGCAGATTTGTTTTATGATAATGTTTCCTCACAGTTGCTCCCTCCCACCCCCTGATATCTTCATACGACCTCCCCATAGACATAGCACAGCATGAAGGGGCTCGGTGAAGAGGGCAGTGACGGTGTGTCAGTGTCTGCTGGGGTCACACAGCTCATAAAAGGACAGGAGCCCGGCCGCATCATCCAAATATATCCTGACTCTCTCACTGGAGATCTGTTTATGTAACAGGATCTCGTCACTGTAATGTCTCACTGAACACCGATAATACCCCTGCCCTCCACACAAACAACAGGACTTGTCATTATATCCAATGTCTGACTGACCGCCCGTCCGATCCATACTAGGGTAACACATCCCCACCATCCAGTCCCCTGATCTACTGATCTCCTCATCCCAGTAATGTCGCCCTGAGGAGAATCCTGTGCTGCCTCACACGTGAATATAAAGTTCTGAGAATCTTCCGAGTTGTTCAGGATAAATCTTGACTTATTTTCTGTCCTCAGGTCACAGTTTTCAGGTCATCTGATATAAGGAGATTATTATCAGCTGTGTTCACATCTAGTAATATACTCGCAGATCTCTTCGCTGCTATAGATGAGTCATTTATACTCTAATTTGACAAGATAAAGTGTGTGAATTTACTCGTTCTGACGATCGCCTCCGACACCCCGATAACCTCACCAACAAGCCCCCCTGTGATCCTTCATCACACCCCATCGAAATGTCGCCCCTGAAGTGTCTCTCAATTTCACCGTCCCTCCTATCTTGGGATCACATTCAATGTCACCTGTGTGTCGTTGCGATCCTGTAAGACTAGTACAGTGATCGTCATGTTACACAGCTCCTCTAAAATATAGTTCTATATATTCCTGGACAGTCTCGTCCTTCTTTCTATTCTCCAGCTTCTGGATAACATCAGACAGGACAGTGACTTCTCCTCAAGTTCCTCTGCCTGGAGATCTCACTCCAGGTACCCTCTTCTTCAAGGTCGTCTACTCAGTTGTCTCTGATGTCTAAAAACAGGTCAGTGACTCTCCTCCGTCGTCTCCGGAGATTGCTTTTTTCTTCAGCTTCTATCTCCACCGCGTTCCCCCAGACTCTGGAACTCCTCCTTAGTCCCTTCTCTCTCTTTGTGTTATGTTTTCTGCAGAACGTTTCTCAGTTTCTTCTTCTTCCACTCAGAGCCTCATCACAACTCTACCCTGTGACCACATTGTGCTCCGCCAAACTCCTGCAGGGACACACACAGATATCAGATGGCAGCCATCCTTCAGTGCACGCGACTAACATAATAGTAACCAATCGCGAAATTCTTATAGAAGACAGTCAGCACTCCTGATTCCTCCCGACGACGACAGAATCCAGGCTAACGAGGTTACACGCTAAACATGAATCTGATATGATTACATGTGAAACCTTGAGGGGGGGTGGTTTGGTAGTTGTGGGGGTGCTGGGTGGGTGGGGAAGTGCGCCAGTGTTTATCGCACAGAGAGAGCCTCACACATCAACCAGGACGTCACAGCAGGTATCATGGAAAGATTCGCACACAAGTAACTGCAGAAGATTTGGTATTTTCCTCCTGATGTTTGCATGAGTTGGACCGGAAGTGCCTCCACCTATTGTTTACTAACAGAGTTTATGTTCCTCGTTCAGTGCAGTGCGCTCTCCTGGAAACTCTGCTCAATCATCAGGACAGTAATAAGACTCCAGACCCATCCCAGATGTAATACAGACTCTGTATTACAATACAGATCTCTGGCAGAATGTTGTGTCCACAGCTCAGGTTACTGGATCTGTGAAATATAGGTTACAGTTACAAGACGAACATTCCACTCCTCACCCAGGAGCACATGAATTGCCATCGCTGAAATCAAAGGAAGGAAATGAAAGTAAAAATTTCTGTCCAAGTGGGTGTTGGGATTCCATGATTTCAGGTACTAAAGGTCAAGAACAGGACAAATTCCACATCCAATAGAAGTTATACGATTTCAACACTGTATACAATAGGCGAACTTGATGGTAAGTCTGCCGTTTTTATATACAAACTAGTGAGATACTATAACCACATCTATGATTAATTATCTTTTCAGTGCTGCATTCCGCATGGGTTGTAACTTGTTGTGTTTGAAATTTTTTTATATACAGTATCATAGAACCTGTAACCAGGCAATGAACTCTCGTCATCAATAAAATTGTTCAGCATTTTAGCAGTAAAGCATTGATGGCGATCCCAATCCCACTAAGAGCAAAGCAGGAAAAGCACAGCTGTAGCTGCATCTACTGCTGCTTCCTATTGGCTGAATGCTCCACCAATCAGATTTTTGCTTCCATAGTGATGTCACCCTAGTTCCTCTGGAGCAGATGTTCTTCCGTTGATGATGTTGTCGCCCTTCACAGTATGCTCCTCACCTATTATTCTTCATACGTAAACCTCCCCATACATAGTAACACAACACAGTCCTTGATAGGGAGGGCTCGGGTGAATTGTGGTTGCGTGATATGTGAGTGGGTAAAGTGTCTGAATTGTTGGTGTCACACTAAGCCTCATAAGAAAGGACGACCAGCCCGCCTATACTAAATTCCATACGAGAATCCTACAAACTGATTCACTGGAGATTCTGGTGAGTGTAACTAGAACAAACTATAAACTGGTCAATGTTCCTCACTATAAACTACGAAAAAATCCTCTGATGCCGATCCACACACAATAACAG
Source organism: Phyllomedusa bahiana (assembly GCA_025379985.1). Lineage (NCBI taxonomy): Eukaryota > Metazoa > Chordata > Amphibia > Anura > Hylidae > Phyllomedusa > Phyllomedusa bahiana. The sequence goes on along the minus strand of JAODAL010029113.1, from coordinate 31,648 downwards.
GACCTTGTTAATAGTAACCTGCGATGTGTCTGACTCGAGCCCCCCATCCCAATTCCAAAACTTTGGTGTAAGTGTTCTGGATGGAACTAAAGAGGTTTGATATATGTGTGATCCTATGTAGTCTCTATTTTTTAATGTTATTGATAACATTAAAATATACCTCACTTATTCTTTAATTATATTACACGTAAATAGCATGCCTGTAAGAACCAAATACTGTTTTATAAAAATTTGGTAAGCAAAAAGCCGCATATAATAATCATGCTTGTCAAAGGATTAACAGTTGTAGGAATAAAATATTCATAACTGTCTATTCGCACGATCAACTAAGATGGCTTCTGTGATCAGACACACCCAGATATGCCAATGATTGCTGCACCGACTCTTTAAGAATTATGTACTTCTCTCTATCAAACTAAAGTATAGGGAATGGGAACAATTTAAGAGTGTATATAAGAAGAGCCATAAATTCAATGAGGGTTTAATGTATGATTGTGGCTAAGGAATGTGTGACAACACCCCAACTCTGTTAAAATCCTTTGAGTGTGTGTATATAAACGTTAAGAAGAACTCTATTTTAGTCCCCTGAGAAAGTGTCAGGCTGGATTTCTTATGGCACGTTGTCCAACTACGCGTATCATAACAGTCATTAGGTACCCCCTTGGCTAGGTGCAAAGATTAGATCACATTATGTGGTTCTATCAACAAGCTTTTGGGTGTAGTCGTAAAGGTAGAATAGCTGTTGGGGATCCTCTGTGTGAGAGCAGTGATATATATGGAAGTATATATAAAGTTTATATATATAAAGTAGGAATTATATTAATAAAGATATATGAGTAAATTTAGCGTAAAACACTTCTTCATGTCATCGTTACAGTAAAACTAATTCACACACAACGAAATAAACATCATCAACAAACACAAACACACCACACACCGCCAACCCCTTGTAGTAAGAAAGCGGATAGCATTTCAAAGGGGAGTTAAACACCAGTGGTCGCGACACACATAGAAAGACGTCCGCTCCAAAAACAAGTACAGGGTAAAAGGGATGTTTTTTAACTATCTCTTCACAGCTGGAAAGTATTTTTGATGCTTCTTTTGTTGGTGTCGCATTATGGGTCCTATCGATATTCTGGAAGTGAATCCTGACTGAGGTATATATGTGTCATGAACATGCACTCTTTATATACGGAACTCTGTCCATAATGTGGCATATCGCAGTGGGGTTTTTTCGGTGTTATAATGTATGTTATCCGTGAGAGTAATTGCAGAAGACTTCGAGCTAGTTTGGGTGCCCCTAGCCATGGGCTTCCCACAGATTGTAGGGTTCCTCTGAACGCTTATACTACTCTATGGCGGTGGGAGTCATTGAACTAGACCTACTTCTTGGAGAAAGAGTCGGGTCCAAAATTCAAGGTGTTCCTCAATAGGTACGTCAATCTGTGGTTGAGGTGTATTAATGCTCTTCTGGCGTTGAGTCGTTGAGTCACGGCTCAAGAGCTAGCCCTTCTTGGGTGGTAAGAGATGGGAACATGCGAGATCTCCCAACCCCCCCCCCACCCCCACCCCCCCCAACGCCCACCCCCCCCCACCGCCCCCCATTCAGCGATTGTTTCGCTGCTATTCGATATGTGTCTTGTTTTGTGTGTGTGATAGGGATTTGTGACGTGCTATCCTAAATGGCAGGCATTGGTTCAGTACGCACTGTCTGCAGCAACACGCACTTCTCAAGTCAGAGTAAGAGATGAGAAAGGTAAAAGTCCTGCGGTCCAAGACAGACTTAGAGAAACTCAGCACGTCCCCTGGAATTTATAGCTTGTATCTTTAGTATTTTGGTGTGGTTAAGTGTAACAGTTGACCATCTAGCTGTTTTTAAGAGGAACTTATGAACTGTTAGAACTTGCATATCCTCATTGGTATGGATAAGAATGAGAGTAAGCTGCAGCATGGATTCGAGAGGGGGGCTTGATAGTTGAGTGTAAACGGAATTATGATTGAAAGTGGGCTTATTTAATTTCTCCAGGTTACTGCACATGGATTTGATTATGTCTGGGGGGGGGGGGGGGGAGTGGGGGGAGGGGGTGGTTAAAGTGGTGACTTAAGACCCCAGAAAGCCAGTTTGTATAAATTATGGAAATCTGTTCTGAGGGATGATAACAGACATACCTAAGGTAGTAATGAATGAGTCTTGGAATGTTGTTGATTGGCTGAGATCCTGGTACAGATGGTAGCTATATGGAATTCCATAAAGAAAGGAGTGTGGCCTGGGGGTGCCATTGCCTTATGGTTAACATCCTCCAAAGAAGAAGTTTTCTGAAACAAAGGAAAGTAGGGAATGCTGCCAGTGCCGCCATAGTGGTGTGGAGATGCTGACCACTCATGATGGTGTTTAAGGTGTTAAATCGAGGGTGGAGAGAGGTGAGTTGTAATTGGTGAGTGTATAACGCCCTAAAGAAAGGCCACTGACATCACAAGCCATCCATTGTTTTTTTAAGCTCCTTAAGAGCATTTCCTGACCACTTTAGCTTCCACCAGTCTCGTGGGTGCCATTTGCCTTCGCTCCCCACAATCTGTACACTAACAATTACCTCGCCTCCTGTGCCCAACCCCACGGCTCCTGCCCCCTAGTGTAGCAACACCCCGAAGTCACTAGATGCCAGTTTTAGCCTAGCCGGTGGCCTCCTAAATTTCACTTTCCTACTCCAAGTGCCTCTTGCCAAATTGCCTGCCCATTAGGATTCTACATCCTTTTTCCTCGCTTGTTTAATGCCCGCACCCTCGCGGGGTCACCTTAACTTCTCACTTCTCGGACCAAGATGGTGCACACAGCACAGTATTTCCAATTCTGGATTTCATGATACTGGGGATATATGTGACCAGTACCCAGCCAGCCCTACAGAATGATAACCTCATGGTACTGGGAGAAAAGATTGTACAGTGGGAGCAGCTCTAACAGTCACGCAGGGATCGACAAGAGTAGAGAAGAACGAAGCAGCTGAGCTCATACTACATATTCAGGGAAAACGGTTGCAGGAAGCAAATACCAGCTGGTTCACTTGCACAGCACACACCGGGAAGGATCACAGTGTAGGAGCAGTCATCTGACTCAGTGGAGAGGGCTCAGGAATTGACTAATGGCGAGCCCCCAATCTCACAGGCTCACTGCATAATGGGGGTGTGGTGGGGGGCGAAGGCACGAAAACATATATGTTACATTTACAGAGACCAAGTTAAATCGTACTGTCTTGGCGGACCCTGTAGAAACAACCAAGTGCCCTTAGAACAGGAAGATAAGTCCAGTATGAGCGTGCGAAAGATAACACAGACACATGGAAAGATTTTATGGTCATTGTTTTTGACGTGTTAAGAGTATTAAATGCAGGCAGGGGGATTTTCAGAATGGTGCCCGATTTGGTGGCTGAATCCCTCATACACACGCATCTAATGTAATGGAGTGGAGATCACATGCTCTTGCCTTCAGTAGTGTAATGTTTGATTGTTTGAGCAGCTTGATGGCTGAATGTACAATCAACTTAGTTATTGGAGAAGGTGAAGATAGCCGCTTGAGCTAACAAGTTAGTCCTCAGAGTCTCCTTCATGGACTCTCCCACGGTTAGAAGATAGCCACACGCCTCGTATTCTGTGTTGACCATGAACTGAACGGATTGGCCTGCAGGAACCTATGAAGGAACAGCTGAAGATGTTCGTTCCTTAGTACAAGTACTCTTACCAAAGATGTGGTGCTATCTAGTTGTAAAAGGCATTGGAGAACATGTCTTCCTGCGGGATATGTGTGATCAAGGCCATGCTCCTGTGATTGGTGTGCCAAACTCATATGAGTGATCTCTGGAGCCTACAAGCCAAGACCCATCCAGTTTACTTTCTTGAAACAGCAACAGAGCAGGACACTGCCCCCCCCTCCCGCAAAATCAAGAAAGTGAGAAGCCTACCACAAGAGCGCCATATAGCATCCATGACTCCTGCTCCCTGATGTCCTGTCCTATTCCTGAAGCCCAGCATCCCAATAGGTACAGTGTGGGGGGGTTGGGTGGGGGAAATCCACTTCTCGAGTGATGAGCAAATTTTATGAGGTAATGAGGCAGTGAAGACGAACTCCATTATCCACCTTGATTGAAGATGCTTAGAGTCCCCTGTCCATAATCTGAAGAAAGCTATAGCCATATGCTCCTGCACTAGGCATCCCTGGACCTACGCAGTAAAACTACAAGCTCGATTGATATTGGGAAAATGTAAGGACAATAGCCCTGTGATGTTCTACACAGAGCCGCATTACTATGCCGAAACAGACCACTGTTTGAGTACTATCAATTGCTAAGACTGACCCAGCTGCACCAGGTGCGAGGACGCTTCCCAGTTTCACATAGCTGTAGGTTGCAGCCCAAAGTGCTTAGCTGGATACAGACTAGTGGATGATCATAGTCATACCACTCCCTCAATGCCTTCTGGGCTCCAGGTGACAACTCCGCCATTCATCGGACTGCAGACAGTTCTTTCATCAGCACAGCAGACTTAGGCTCCAATGTCGTTCCTCATCCTCCTGACGGATAACGTCAATCTTCTGCGCTGGTTGTTTTTCTTTAATTCCCAGCCATCCTATAACTTTCCCCCTTTCCTCAAAAGGGGGGAAATGAGGACGAAAGGACTCGGAAGATATCTGTGTTGCCATGAAAGAAAGCCATGATTGCATTAAGAATCCATAGAAGAAGGAAACCTTCTTCATTTGCCCTCTGTACTGAGACTCCGCTGACCCGGATATTGTTCTTTGTTGTGTATGGATCCAGATTTCGCAGACATGTGCAGGACGATTTCACACGGATATGCCGTGACCACATCACACACAGTGCGGGAAGGGAAGTCTCCCATTGCAAAAGTCAGCCAAGAAGACGGCGCAGTGTTTGGCAAGGGCAGAACGGCCAACTTTATATACAGATCAAGAACGCTTTCGGAGTCCCCTTTAATGTGGACCTATTTAAAAGGCAAAGGTTTTTCAAAGGGTCCTGTGGTTTCCCACCCGCTCCAGGACATGGCTATACTGAAAATCAAGGCAAGGGAAGCTGAATACGAAACAAAACCACTTGGCTGCCCAATCACCCAAAGGCCGCAGGTGGAAAGGGGAGCAAGTCAGCTGTCAGTGGTGCAAGAGGAAACTTGCACCCAACCTGAAAGGAGACTGCTGGCCGATGCAGAAAAGCTCCGGGGAAAGGGAAAAGGGAACTGGAAAAGAAGGGAGCCAAGAAAAAAGAAGAAGAGGGTCTATATGGAGTGGGGAGGGGCCCCTGCTTGCCACGGAGCATACCCAGCATCAGTGCAATGGGCACTGGAAGGGGGCTTGAAAGCCCGGATCTTAAGGAAAGGGAAAAAACCGTCATGCCCGGCCAGACACCTCCCCCATAGCTTATTTAGAGTCAGGCACACCCCTGGGGTTTTAGTTTCTTTTCCCTTTGATCTGTTAGACAGTCCCCCCGGCTGGGTGATATTTCCCCCCAGCAGTTGTAGCTAAAAAGGGGTATGACCCTTATGTGACTGCATGGGTTTAAAAAATTTGTTATAATGTATTCTAATTTTCTTCCATTTTCCCGACCCAGACGTTGCTACTCATAAGCACAGCCTGGAATGGGTCTACGTGAAAAAGTTTATGTGTAAGGACGTTGGAGCCGAATTCGAAAGGGGGTACCAAATCCCGCTGACCTACCACATCTGTCAAGGTGGAGGAAAAACCCAACTGGATCCACGTTTTCCCACGCAAATCGCTCCAGCCCCCGGGGATGAAGCAGATGCTGTCTTTCTGATGTTAAGTAGCTATTTGCTTTGATTTTGGGGAGAACCCACGGGGGTCATTACCAAGGAGAAGGGGGGGTGGGCCCTTTGGTTTAACTCATCCAGTGCTCATGTAGCCACAATTCCTTTGATTTTTGTGATGTAGTATGTTTTTTCTGAGGTCCCCATACAGTGCAAATCACAATGAACAATCCTCCACTGCAGGTGTATTTACTTGGTGTGACTGCCAAGTACTGGGGGCGCTCCGTTTACTGGATGCAGTGGGAGGAATTTTTTCCCGGGGGACTTTGGGGGTATGACCCCAGACTGCTTTTAAACAGGAAAGATAAACGGGGAAGCCCCTACTGCCCAAGGATGAGTCTAAAAAAAAACGGGAAAGTCTGTCAAAAAAACAGGGAATATCAGGAAAAAAGGTCCCCCAAAACCCTTTAAAACCCTTTGAAAACCCTCAAAGACTGATGGGGCAAAATATGTCCGGGGAAAGCTTTAATTGAGGGGGGGAAGGGGGGGGTTTTTTGGGGAAAAAAATCCAGTTGAAAGTTTTGGGAATTCGGGCCCCAGGGAAATAAAAATTGGGAGCCCCAGCCCCAACCCCGGGGAAAAACCCCTTATCCCCAAAATGTCATCAAGGCCGGGGGTTGGGGATTCCCGTTTACCCGGGTTTGATTACCCCCTGCTTTTCCTGTAGTAGGGGAAATTGAAAGGATTCCGGGGTTTAATTTTTTTCCTCTAAGGGGTTTATTTGCCCCAACTTTATAGCAACATCAAAAGCAACAAAATTACAAAAATCAAATTCTCCCCCATAGGGGATGTATTTTGGGGATATGTGGGGATCCAAAGTAAGGATTTAATTTTGGGGGTAACGGCCCTGCCCAAAACTTTTCTTTCCATTTCCATACTGAGTGAAGGGTCAGGGGTTAAGCCAAAACCACGGGAGTTTAGTGAGGGCGAGGGGGCAGAAGGGGGTCACCCCCAAAAGGGGCAGTTTTGGACCCCCATGTTTTATATTGTGTATGGGGGCCCAAGGGGGCCCCCGGAGGGGGTTTTTAAAGCAAGGGATAAAAGGGGCGCTGGGTTTGAACCTATGCCCGATAGTTACTTTTTAATAAAAATGTAGATTGGATAAAATACTATAATTTTAACCCAGAGATTTGAAAATTAACCATGATCCCAAATTACAGTGTTTGGCCCCGGTCAAGGACCCCAAATTTCTGTGTAGCCGGGGCGGGAAACAGGATGGCTTGGATATGGTGTTGGCTGAAAGGGGGGAAATTGTGCAAAAATTGATTGGAAAACCTGTTTTACTTTTTTCCCAGAAAAATCCCCAGGCCCCGTCGGGGTTAAAGTGATGGGGCCAAAAAAAAGGGTTGGGTCAGATCTTTCCGCGAACTAAAAAGAAAAACTGGGGGAAATCACTGACCCTTGGGGGGGAGGGGTTGGTTGGTTAAAGGGATGGCAGGGAGTTTTGGGACAAATGGGGATTGTGATTGTTTGCATTTTTTTCTCATTCTTTCCCCAATTGTTTGGTTTTTACCCTTTTCCCTGTTTGAGGAAAACTACTTGGAAGAGGGGTTTTGGATTGGAAAACATTCCTAAAAATGATGAAATTGTTCCCGGCCCCCGGCTTCTACGATGACAGGGAACCCCTACCATAACCCTACACTTGGGCCCCCAAAACCCCGGGGGCCCCAAAATGACATGGACTTAAGGGAAAACCTTTTGGAGCCTTTTCCACAAATGTGCCTGCCCCAAGAGAAAAAGCGGGTTTTCCCCAGTTTAGAAGTATTGGCCGGGAGTGTAGGGATTTTGTTTGGGTCACCAGATGGGGGGAAAAGTATTGAGCCCAACCCTTTTTGGGGTTTAAAACGGAATTTTTTTTAGGTTTGGGGAAAATTCTCACAGCTTTTTTCCCTGGGGGTCTAGGGCCCAAGGGAAAAAATTTTTAAAAAGAGGCCCAAAATCTTAAGGGGGGATGTTGTGGATGGGAACAAAGGGTTTTTAATGTGTGAACCTTTGTGTCCTTTTTTTAAAAAAATTAATACCCAATGGGGATCTACCTATTTAAAATGCCAATTTTTGACATTTTTTAATTTCTAATTTTTTGGGTTTTAAAATACGCTGTTTGGGGAAATTTGGGTAAAGGAAAATGTTTGGGAAGGGGAGGGGGGGAGCCTTTGGGCGGTGGTTTTTGGTAAATTTTTTACAGGACGAGTAGTGACCACTTGAAGAGGACCACTTTCATGCTGTTGGAAAAGAGGGAAAAAAGGGGGAAAGGGAACGACTCATCAGGGGAGAGGGCATGGGGGGTTTGGGCCAAGTTTTGGGGAAGAAAAGTTTAAGAGAAAATTTTCCCTCAGAGATGACGTTCGGGGGAGCCCCCGCTGTCAGGGGGGTCTTTACCCTTTTGTGTTGAGTCAGGGGGGTTTTTTTTCCCTGTGATTTGGTGAACCCGACTACTGGGGTTGGGGATTGGTTGTTTAAATTTTGTTGGTGCCCTTTTGGGTTTTCAAGGGGTGGGCTTGTCCCCGGAAATTTTAAAGTAAGGGGCCAAAATTTACTCCCGTGATGAGGGGTTTCTCTGCCCACTGTTTCTTTTTTTGCTTTAAAGTTTTTGGGCTTTCACACAGAGCGGGGGGGGTTTTTGGGGGCATTTTTTTTGATTTCGTTTTTTCGTTCAGAAATGTACAGGATTAATGCTCTGCCCTTTTTTTACATTTAAAACGCACCAAAAAAGGGGTTAAAAAAACGCACCAAAAAAGCCCCGTGTGAAAGCCCCCCTTTTAGTGTAGTGTATTTTAGAAAGTGGCGAGGGCGGGGAAACAAGGGAAAAATTTTTTAAGCGGATATTTTATGTGGGTGTGGGGGTTTTTTTTCCAGGGCTGATTTTTTTCCCCCGTCCGCCTGGCCAAAGGTAATTTGGAAATGTGTGGGATTTAAATATGGATTATGGAGGTCTGTTTACCCAAAGGAAAATCTGGAAATTTTACTTGTGGGGAGGTTTAAAAAAAGAGTAGGACCACCCGCCTTGAGCCCGTTGTAACCCGGGGGGGCTTTAAGCATTTTTTGATCAAAACGTGTGAACTAAGAATCTCAAAGTTTATTTCATGTATTGTAGATAGCATAAATGCTTCTTTAGAGGTTTCCATATATTGTATAGTCCTTTCACATAGAGGTCAGACACCAGCTCAGGTATAACTTACAACACTGCCATACAGGGCCGGGACGACGGGTAGGCGATCGCCTAGGGCGCCTACCTCTGCCTATCCCTCAGAGGCGCAGGCAGTGCCCCCTGGCCTCGAACCTCGCCGGGCTCCAGGCCGCTGCCATGGGCCTGAAGCGCCAGCGGTCTCTGTGACCGCTTCTGCGGAGCAGAGAGCGAGCGCTCCCTGCTCCGCAGACAGTGTCGGGCCTGCACCCCGGAGGATCGCTGGATCCTCCAGTGAGCCGCCGGGCCGACACAGCGGAGCCGCCGGGTCCTCACAGCGCTGAGGACCCACCGCGGCTCCGTGCGGCTCAGCTGGCAGCGTCGCGATGATGTGATGTCATCGCGACGCTGCCTCTCCTCGGGCGCACAGCGCGTCACAGGTCATGCGCCCGAGGAGCTGCCGGAGAAGCGTCCGGCGCTGGAGGCGGGGCCCAAAGAGGAGCGCGCGCCCGGGCAGCAGGTAAGTATGAATGTTGTTGTTTTTACCTGCCTGTGGCCCTATAAGCCTGCCTGTAGCCCCTATAAGCCTGCCTGTAGCCCTATAAGCCTGCCTGTGGCCCTATAAGCCTGCCTGTGGCCCTATAAGCCTGCCTGTAGCCCCTATAAGCCTGCCTGTGGCCCTATAAGCCTGCCTGTAGCCCCTATAAGCCTGCCTGTGGCCCTATAAGCCTGCCTGTAGCCCCTATAAGCCTGCCTGTGGCCCTATAAGCCTGATAAGCCTGCCTGTGGCCCTATAAGCCTGCCTGTGGCCCTATAAGCCTGCCTGTGGCCCTATAAGCCTGCCTGTAGCCCCTATAAGCCTGCCTGTGGCCCTATAAGCCTGCCTGTGGCCCTATAAGCCTGCCTGTAGCCCCTATAAGCCTGCCTGTGGCCCTATAAGCCTGCCTGTGGCCCTATAAGCCTGCCTGTGACCCCCATATGCCTGCCTGTGGCCCTATAAGCCTGCCTGTAGCCCCTATAAGCCTGCCTGTGGCCCTATAAGCCTGCCTGTAGCCCTATAAGCCTGCCTGTAGCCCCTATAAGCCTGCCTGTGGCCCTATAAGCCTGCCTGTGGCACTATAAGCCTGCCTGTAGCCCCTAAAAGCCTGCCTGTGGCCCTATAAGCCTGCCTGTAGCCCCTATAAGCCTGCCTGTAGCCCCGTAAGCCTGCATGTGCCCTATAAGCCTGCCTGTGGCCCTATAAGCCTGCCTGTAGCCCCTATAACGCCTGGAAGCCCCTGTAGCCCTATAAGCCTGCCTGTGGCCCTATAAGCCTGCCTGAGCCCTATAGCCACTGTACTAAGCCTGCCTGTGGCCCTATAAGCCTGCCTGTAGCCCTATATGCCTTCCTGTGGCCCTATAAGCCTGCCTGTGCCCCTATAACCCGCCTGTGCCCTATAAGCCTGCCTGTTGCCCCTATAAGCCTGCCTGTGGCCCTATAAGCCTGCCTGTAGCCCCTATAAGCCTGCCTGTAGCCCTGTAAGCCTTCCTGTGGCCCATAAGCGCTTATATGCCTGCCTGTGCCCCCATATGCCTGCCTGTGGCCCATACGCCTGCCTGTGGCCCCATACGCCTGCCTGTAGCCCCATACGCCTGCCTGTGGCCCTATACGCCTGCCTGTGGCCCCTATACGCCTCCCTGGGGTCCCTATAAGGCCTGCCTGCGCCCCTATAATACATGCCTGAGCCCCTATAATACCTGCCTGAGCCCCCATATCCGCCTGCCTGTATAAAGCCTGCCTGTAGCCCCTTACCCTGCCTGTAGCCCCATACGCCTGCCTGTAGCCCTAAAAGCCTGCCTGTGCCCTTATAAGCCTGCCTGGGGCCCCATATCCCTCCCTGTGGCCCCCCAAACGCCTCCCTGTGGCCCCATATGCCTGCTGTACCCCCCCATACGCCTGCCTGTGGCCCTATAGCTCCCTGGGGCCCCCTATAGCTCCCTGAGTCCCAAAGGCCGCCTGGGGGCCCCATTTTAACATCCCTGAGCCCTATATATTACCTGCCTGGGGCCCCCTTATTACCTGCCTGACCTTATAGGTATATAACCTGCCTGAGAGTGACCCTATGTCTATATACCTGCCTGAGAGTGACCCTATATCTATATACCTGTCTAACTGAGGGACTTATATACCTATAATTAAGGAGTTGCTGGAAATGTGAGGATTCTAAGATATTTGTGTCCAAATCTGCAGGGACGAGTATTGGCCGGGAGAATCCAGCATGAAGGTGTGGACCGGATGGAGAAGAAAAGGGAAAGTGAACGACGCTGATCAGAAAAGACGTCTCCTGTGAGTCACTAAATGTAACTGCAGTGTAATCACTTTCTGCAGAGCGTCTACATACAACTCGCATCAACCACTATATGGTCACTGTATGGTGGGGGTATACGTCTTCAGAGCCTGTGTACAGCTGATAGTCACATGTGGGGGTCGTGTTCGGTCAGGGTCTGGCAGGATTATTTGAGCCTTTAGTAATAGTTTGGGGTCTTGGTTTTGTAGGAGTGTTTTTAGTAACAATCCTTCGTCTGGTAGATTTGCTCCATGTATCGGTGGATTATTTAGTGACTGTTATTTAGGGGTATTACACTGTCATATGGAGGTGAGCGGTTTTGAAAAAGCAAATTTGGGGGCGTGTCCTGACATGGCTGAGTGAGGAAGCAGTTCTGTGAGCTCCTCTGAAGCCCTTTACATTATCCGGATCCATCAGCCCGCTATCCATGGGGAAATCATCAAAAAAGAATAAGAAGGCTCCCCTGGCTGATCCTGCACCCTCCCAGAGGGACATCAGCCAGTATTTTGGCAAATACAGCGCCTTAATGGAGGCAGAAGACCTGCCTAAAGCTACCGCCCAAGATGGCCGCCATACCGCGAGGGTCGGGACCTAACGCCGCATCCCCTGCAAGCCCTGCCATCCACCCGTTCTGGAGACGCAGGAGAGGAAAGCGGAGCTGTCATCACCCCACCAAGGCAGGTAGCGCAGCTTTGAATATGCCCTAGCCGTGGGGAGCGACTTGGCGGCGCTGAGTGTCACGTATCCCTGACTCTCACCTGCGGGAGCCGCACCAAGGGAGTCCCACTACCGCCTCCAGCCAGAGCCCGACATCGCACCTGCGGCTCATGCCCGCGAGCCGCATCCGTCCTCTCCCTCAAAGGATAGCGGGCCGCTGCACCTACTAGATGCGGACTGACGGAGCACAGCCTCGCATCCACGTGAGTCCCGAGCTTCAGTCTGCTGCCAGCTTATCCGTCTCCAGCTCACACGTCGGCGAGGAGCCCAGTGCCGCAGTCAGGAGAGTGGACCCCGATCCCGGCAGGTACTCACCGCCCGCTACACCTGGGACCGCCTCCTCTCTCCCCTGGCCGTGCCCCTCTAGGACTTAGCCGAGAAGCCTGGTTTCACCTAACCCAGCCGTTCCTTTCATGGAGCTGCGATCTATAACCCCTACAACGGGGGAAGATGCAGGTGACTAGCTGTAAATCTGGGGGATCCTCCTCTGACATCACCCCCACAGGGCCTCCAAGGACATTGTGGCCCGTGCACTCAGTCTGTCCACAGGTGCCAACGTCCAGCTCGCCAGCACTCACCACAGGCCTGCAAGACCCACTCAGTAGGAGGTCTTCCAATACAACCTTGGCAATCGACGGTGTCACCTCCTCCTACACAGACCCTCCTCGCCCACAAGAGACCTGGGCTCTGCCTGCAGCGGATGATTTTAAAACAAGCGTAGCGCCTTGTCCTCCCTTGGAAGCGGTCTAGGGTCCCCCGCCCTGGGTCTACCGCTCCTCATGGGGAGACTATCCACCGATACGTACCCCACCAGGCAACTGTCGTACCGCGGTTCTCCACTGGGGCCCGTGTTGAGCCGTCGACGGGGGCTCTCACCTGCCCAATCCTATGCCGAAAAACGGGATCCCTGTCTCCATCTGCCATCCACTCCTCGCAGTGTGCACACCGCATGCTTCGAATTCACTTCAAGGCCACACAATCCGGCACTGCGCCATCACCGCTGCTTGGTTTTCTGGAGAATAGCAGTGACTCTCCTGGTGGGGCTTCTGCTGAGTTGTCCACAACTCCCAGGGGCCAGATAACCAACACCTTAGCAAGACCTCGGCTTCTTCTACAAGAACTTCCCACAGCGACAAACCTTTCATCAAATGTATACTCGGTTGCGTGGGTGGGTTCATCGGATGAATTCGCCCAATTTCGCACAGATCTCTCATCTTATCATACTAGAGTGCTCTCTCAGCAAGTCAGGGATTCTCTTCTACTTCATTGACTGCTCTCCAAGGTGAAGTCCAGCAGCCTTCTTCTCAGCTATTTGCCATCCAGCAGCACCTAGAATGATGTTTGAGAATAGAGTCGGCAGGAATAACCTTAGATTAGAGGGTCTGCCAGTAGTCTAGTACGACGCGAGCTGTACTCTTCATTTTCCAGCATCTCCAATAGCAAATCCAAGAGCGCTGACCCGAATACTTATCATTGAAATGGACGGGTAACATAGAGCGCTGCGCCCACCCAGTCAACGACCCTCAACCCCCAAGGGACTTTATTTGTCATATCATTTTTTTGGTGCACAAAGAGAGGATAATCTACGTATCAACTGCTGACGCCAGAACACATAGAGCCTGTCATTTAAAGATCAACCTATACATGATCTTCCCCAATATCTCCCGCCACACTCTAGCTCAGCGAGCAATGTGCTCATACATATCCATGCTGTGCTACGGGAAAGAGAAAAATTCCCTATACCGCTGGGGTTCCCATTTGCCCTACATCGCCCGTTAGGGCGGGAAATCATTCACGCTGCGCTCACCGAGGATGTGCGTGCGTTCCTGAGCGGACTTACAAATTCTATATCTCGCTGCCGTAGTGGCCTTCCCTGGCTCTCCGGAACAGACCGGCAGGATTACTCGGACTCGTTTTGCCGACCCCCCGCACTGACACGGGGAAGCCTCTTCCGCATAGAGCCCCGAACCCATCGGCCCACGTAAGCTACAGACTTACCTGATTTCGGGTGGTACCCCCCGTCTGATGCCACACGGTGTTGGTGCCTTTGAAGGACTTGATACCTCTCTTGTCACGGACTTTTTTCTTTTCTCTTTCCTCTCATTTTTTGAGTCTCTTACGAAAGGGGGCCGAACTGGTGAGCCCACTCCCCTGGTTATACTTGTGGATCACCTTTTTTCTCTCCCCATGTTTTTCCCATAGAGATATAAGGTTTTATGAGATCCGGTTCAGTTGCTCTTATTCCATTGAGGTAACGGCTGCCCTGCGAGCCTTGCCTGTTCTTACACGTTCCCCACATATGGGTTGGGCTTTTTCACCAGACCGCGATTTGGTTTGGTGTCTGCCCAGGTCTATCCTTGTAGGATTTCAATAGATTAATAGAATGTGGGGTGGACTTTTCCCTCCTGCTTTTTTTGAGTATTTGCTTTGTATTTTGCTGTGTATTGGTTTGTCCCGCTTCCCCCCCCCTTCCCCCCCCCCCCTTTTTTTTTTTGTTTTTTTTTCCCTCTCTCCCCTGTCCGTGGGGGCCTGAGCGGTGCGCATCTCTTTGGCGGGTCTCCCGTCTCTCCTTAAATGGGATCGTAATATAGTCTTATAACGCAAAGGGTCTAATGCGCCTAATAAACGGCCCAAAGTCCTATATGTCATTTACATCGTCAGAAAAAACGCATAGAGCTTTGTTTTCAAAGAAACACATTTCAAATCTTCTAAGGCCTGGTGATAAGAAACAAATAATTTACGCAATGGTACTTTTGCTAATTTCCGTGCATTCAAAAGTAGGGGTGGTAGACATTGCCCATTCATAAATCTTTGTCCACATCAGATGGTACAGTGTATAGTAGATGACGAGGCGAGGTACCTAATTTTAATACTTACCTGTTAATGGACATAGGTTTAGCGATTGTGAACATTTAAGCTCCTAACCAGTTTCAGGTTTCTTTCTTTTGGAGGTCCTGAAAATAGCATACCTGACGCACAGGTACTGTCCTGTCTGTGATGATTTCAACTCACACTTGATCCAACCTTGACACCAACTTCCACAGGGAAGCTCTTCTGCTTCTTACTCAGCGATAAGAAGGTCAAAAGAGCTTTTTTGCAATTCCAATTAGTGATGGCTGGCGGCCTCGCAGACACCCATCCTATAGATGATTAAACATTTTTGACTCTACGCCACACGATTCTGTTGTGGATGAGGAACAAAGGTTATTCATAAGTGTGAATCCTTTTGGTCTCTATTTTAATGTTTATTAGTTTAGTATATACCTCACATATACATATTATAAATACATAATAGGCACATACTTATGATAGTACAGCATGTTATAAGCTGTATGTATACCTTTTGTTATTAATGTGTTTTTAAACAAGAAACTGGCTCCTGTAGTAGTTTGTATAGATTGTTTGTAACTCCAAGAAGGCGCCTATCAGAAGTACACCCCACGTGGTTCAGACATTCCTGAAGCTGTGAGGAAGTGGTCCATAGATAAGTACGTGCCAATAGCCCCTCATCAGCCAGTTACAATGTGATGCTTCTATCTACTCATTTGCAAAGGGTATAAAAAAACCACATTTTGTGAATTAAAATCAAAAAGAAAGCACTTTCATAGCAGCAAGGCATTGTTGTGATGGTGTTTTCCCCTCGGGTGCACCCTTTTATTATTTTTTAAGATAATTTGAACCCCACAAGAACAGATAGCCCCTTTGATGCTACTTTCCAAATACCGATGGCGCCCAACGTGGGGCATGGTCTTAGATCTGATTTATTAACCGAAAAACTAGCTGTGAGGCATCTAAAAAAAAACTGTCGGACACAGATTGAGAGTAAGGCGCCATCACCTCTTCGAATATCTGTCCGGGTAAGTAAAGTTTTATAATTTGCTTGTCCGAGCAGATTGTTTGTCTAGTGAGCTGTATATGTTTCATTCGGCTTAATGTTAGATCACCGGCTGACAGGTAACCAGTCCGGCCCCATGCTATTGAACTATGACCTGTCCCAATGTAACACCTTGTGGGGTATTTTCTGGTTTTAATGTGTATTGAATGTTTTGACTGAGTTGGAAAAGCAGAGCTGAGAACGCAAGGTGGTTAAATGCCAGCTGAGAACAGAGCAGAAATGCTCTGTGTTTATGAGAATCTCCCCTGGAGTAACACGGGGAGATCTTAAGTCCCCTGCGGTGGAGCAGGAGACTGGTCAGCTGGCTTGGAGGAAAAAAAGCATCTTTTGTGATAAAATTGAGAATTCATGTTTGATGTGGAATCATGAATTCAGGCTTTCCTTGGTGTAGAGGAAGGCTGAGACAGCGCATGAAATCGGTAATTTTAACATTTTGATAACAAGTCATGTCGTCCTGTCGAGCCTGTCGTGTGTGTGTGTGTCCTTGCAGATAGAAAACGAGTTTGGTATGTGAGTTTTGAGTTTAGTGCACAGCGGCCACCAGCTGTTTTTAGAGTATATAGAATATTAGAGAAGAGTCTTCTTTGTATGATAGGAAGAAGGTAAGTGAAGGATTTGCAAGGTAGCTGAAGTGTGATTTAAGTACCTCAGAAAGTAATTGTGATAAGAAGAATCGGAAATGTCCTGAGGGTTGATAGCAGAAAGAAGGTAGATTGAAGGATTTTTGGAAAGTTGTTAATGGCCTCAACTTCCTGGAGTACAGTGTAATTAGATGATTCATAAAGAAGGGTGGGCCCTCGGGGTTGCAGCTGCCTATGTTATCATCCCTCCCCCAGGAGAATTTTCTGAAACAAAGGTAGTGTGAATACTTTCCGACACCCTGTAATGGCGGAGGGACTTGTCTGGGGTGAGACAAAGTCAGGGTGTAGACAGAACTGCTGCAACAATAGGAACCACGCCCAGAAACAGCCCACGCTGAGACACAAGTCACCTGCCCCCTGTAGCCACACCTACTGCTCCAGCCCTGGCCCAGTTCAACCCAGGCTACCTGAATCTTAGTGCCACTCGCCCCCCCTTCCATGTCACTCTCCTACTGCCATCCCCGCCTACTGCTCCATTCGGATATCACGATCCTCTTCCTACTGGATTAAGGCCCGCCCCTTCCTGGTTACCACTTCTAATTCCGGAGACCAAGATGGTAGCACATAGCACTTAGTCCAATCATGGATGCAGATACAGGGGATATATGGTGACCAGACCCTGCCACCCTACCAGTGGAGAACCTTATGGTACTGGAGGAGAAGATACAGTGGGAGCACAGGCTTAACATCATGAGGTATGACAAGGAGGAGAAGAACCGTGCAGCTGAGCTCCATAAACAAGCCAGAGCAAATATTCGGACATTCTGTCTGCCAGGGGGGCACACCACTGGCCCACTGCACAGCACACCCAAGAAGGACACTGGAGGAGCAGTCATCTGAACCAGTGAGAGGCTCAGGAATTGTGACTACGGCAGAACCCCCTTATATCTCACAGGCCCTGCACAGCAAGGGGATGAGGGTGCTAAGGCCCGAACAATATTATGTTACAAACTCACCCGAGTCCAAGCCTCTGTCCTTAACTGGTGAATTGGCCGGACCCATGAGAAACAACGCTAAGCCCTGTTATTACAGGAAGATAGCGCAGATAAGACAAGAATTACACAGCACTTACAAAGATTTATGGTCCTGTTCAGAGGTTTAAGTAGGGGATTCAGTAAGGCCTATTGTGCCGAATCCCTCATCAAGCCGTCAGATATGATGAGATCACTGCTGCCTCCAGAGATTGTAATGTTTGTGAACAGCTGAAACAATGGGCTGGGGACTGACCTTTCAGATCAGGCGATGACACTGACAGACTTCACTCAGGATAAAGGGGAAAACACTGGAGGAATACCATGCACGGATAACTCAGATGTTTCTCTGATTTAGGATTCTTCTTTGAAAGCCGCATGCTCGGATAGCTGAACCAGTGCCTTTGTGGATGGCCTGTGTGGACCTATTAGGAAGCATTTGAAAGATGGTTCGGCCTGAAGTTACAAGACTCTACCATTGATAACGGCGCTCCTAGTTGCAAAAGGCATCGATAGCATCTGCCTCGGATATGTGTGATGAAAGCCTGATTTCCTGTGATTGGTGCGTGACACATAGAGGACTCCTGGAGCCACAAGCCAGAGACCACCGCTTACTTTGCTTGAAACTGCCTCAGGAGCAGGACACTGCGCGCCCCTGCAAAACAGAGGAGGAGAACACCACAAGCTAGATACTCGGAACCCTGCTCCTGGATGTCTGTCCTATTCTGAAGAGCCCCACATCCATAGGACAGGGATATCCACTCTTTGTGCAAATTCTGGTAGAGGTCAGTGGAATGACAACTCTTTTCCACCTTGATTGAAGGATGCTTTAGAGTCCTTCCAGAAGCTGAAGAAAGCTATATGCCACTGCTCTGCACTAGTACAGGCCGCCAGAGAACCTTCAGGTCTTTTGTAATCATAAAGGTGAAGGTGCATGCCCTGGGAGTTTCTCTAGCACAAGGGCCCATGAGGTCGATAACAGACCATTGGAGACTACTCTGCAAGACTGGACCCAGCAGGCAAGGTGAGGACCTTCCAGGTTTACAGGCTGTAGCTGCCAGCCCAAGTGCTGCTGGATAAAACAGTGCGGATATTGTAGACGTACACTCCCTCATCCATCTGCTCACGTGAACATCCTCCGCCATTCTTAACCACGGCTTCTTCTCTCATCTGCACCGCGTCCTCAGGCGTTCAGTATTTCTCCTCCTGCCGGATAACGTCACTCATCTCCTTCTGCGCTGTTGTGTTCTTCTTCATCCAAGCCACCCTTACTTCCTCTTCCTCAAGGGGGAATAGGATATGAAGAGAATCGAAGATCCGGTGCACATGAAGAAAGCCATGATGCTTTGAAGTCGTGAGAGATGGAGACGTTTCATTTGAACCGATATGGTTCTTTGTGGATGGATCCAAATTTGGCAGACAGTGCAGACGATTTCACACGGGGATATGCCGTGGAGCACTCACATACATCCTCCGCAGTGTGGGAGCAAGAATTACTTCCATTGCATAAGTCAGCCCAAGAAGACGGCCAGCAATGACGTTGGCAAGAGGGCAAAATGGTCACATAGTACGAGACCAAGATACGCTTCGGAGGACCGGCCCATGACTTTGGACCTATTTGGAAAGCACAAGGACTTTCTACAATGGCTGCGGAACCCCAGTGAACACCTGGACAAGCCATTCCAGGTCCTATGGATGCACTGCTAGCTCGCCTACGGACAGTGCCCATACTAAAATGTAGGAACATGGAAGCTGAATACAAAGAACGAAAACACTTGGCTGACCAAGGCAGCCCACAGGCCCGCAGAGTGCGAGAAAGGGGAAGCAGCTGTCATTTTGAGCAGGAGGGAACTTTACAACCCAACCCGCCAGGAGACTGCTGGCCAAGATGCATGAACAAGCTCCACTGGAGGAAAATGGAAAGCTGGAAAGAAGAAGGGAGCCAAGAAGAATGAAGTAGACGGGGCATATATGGATTAGGGAGGCACCCTGCTTGCACGGCGCTAACCCAGCTGGTAGAGCACATGGGGACATTGAACAGGATTCTGAAAGCAACGGACGGCTATAAAGTGGCAAGAGAAACAGTCATGCCCTGACCAAGACAGCCTGCCATAGCCTTGGTTAAGTCTGCACACGCCCGGGGATAGTTATCTCTCTGCCTCTATGAGATCCTGTTAGGCAAGTGCCCAAGGTTAGTGGCATATTTCCCTCAAGCAGTTTGTTAGCTCTACAAAATGATGGCTTATGACCGTCTTATGTGATTGCAGTTGATAAAGAAATTGTTGCTAATGCTTTCGAGAGTTTTCCATTCCAATCCCAGACCGTTTCTGCTCTAAGCTACAGCCTGGAGACTGGGTCTACAAAAGAAGTTTGTGAGTAAAACCCTAGAGCCGATTTGAGGGCCGTACCAACGTCCTGCTGACCACGACCACACCTGTCAAGGTGGCAGGAAAGCCCAACAGGATCCACGCTTCACTCTTGCAAGATCGCCCCAGCCCCCCCCCCGGGGGGAGAAAAAAAAAGATGCAGATCTGGCGTTTTACTGACTAATTAGTTAATGTTGCTAAATCTTGGTCAGAACCCATGCATATATTTGTGGTGATGGAGTAGTATGGGACCCTCTTGCTATTACTGGGTGGCTGTGGGTTGTGAGCACAGGGAAAGACGGGGGTATAGATCACAGACTGCCTTAAAGAGGAAAACAAACCAGGGAAAAACCACTACTCACTAGTGATTGATAAATACTGGAACCTGTCGAGATAGGGAATACCAGGAGAAATGTATTGTCCCTAACCTAACTTTGAAGACACCTCAGGAGACTGATGGAGAGCATATAGTCCTGGAGCCTATATAGTGAGTATGAGGGGTCAGAAGATAGTGACACAATCAGAGTCAGAGGTAGAAAGGAAAGCCTCCTTCCCCAAAGTGCAGCTTTGACCCCCAGTAGTATATCGATGCTAGATAGGAGGCCCAAAGGGGTCCCTGATGAGTTTTTAAGGCACGGGACCAAGTGGCCGCTGTGTTTGAATCTCTGCTTTTATTACTGATAATCACTGTCTAACCCAGCAATTACACTGCTGTACTTTTATCCCATATAATACAGGCCGAAAGGGAAGTCAACTGTGGCCCACTAGAAAGCTATATGATCTCTCAGAAGAAGCGTAACTCAGGCATAGATCACCCCGGGAGCAGTGGTTTTACTTCATGGTTTTAAGGTTTGCAGGGAATGCTTGCCCAGATGGTATTGCCATAATTGATTTGTGCTGCCTAAATTCTTGCTCTAATTGTCTTTTGTTCCTCCCTTGTTTGAGGCAACTATTGTGAGACTTGGAACCAGACTACTCCATCATGAAGAACATTTTTCCACGCGCCTGGCCTCTATGATGACAGCGACACTACATCACAGCTCGTCAACGCTCAGCTGTCCCCAGCCTGACACCTATGTGGACTTAAGAACAACTATTTCTCCATGAGAGGACCATTGACGTCAGAAGTGCTCCGGAAAGCTATTTCATCTACTCCCCTCTGCTAACCGCACGTCTCATCAAAGAATTAGACCACAGAAGTGTAAGGGTGAAGCTAGGGCGTATCAGGGACTACGGGGCCGCCCTTGTCGGGGCGAGGTACTTCCGCAAAAGACAAGAATAGGGAAAAGAGGAATAGGGAAAGAGGATAGGGAAGAATAAAAATGGAGAACAAAAAGTCTCAAGGGGGGACTGTGTGGGATGGAACAAAGATTATATAAGTGAGTGATCCTTTGTGTTTTTTTTTTAATGTATTATTTTGGTATTTACCTCACATTTTAATTTAATTTTTAATATACAAAATTAGGCACTTTACTTATTTTGTACAGCATAAAAAAGTTTGTATTTTTTCCCTTTTGTTTTTAATGTGTTAAAAAAAAATTTGGCTGCTTTTAAGTAGTTTGTATAGATTTTTTTGTGTAACCCAAGATGGCGCTAGCCCGGGAAAGTTACACCCTGTTTTCGGACTTTCCCTGAACTGTGAGGAGGGGCCCATAGTTTAAGGACGTGCCAATAGACCCCATAGCCAGGTAATGGGGATCCCTTCAAATTACTCATTTGAAAAAAGGGTATAAAAAACCCACCTTTTTGGTGAAAAAAATTTCAGAAAGCACTTTCATGCAGAAAGGGGTTTGTTGTGATGTGTTGAGGCGGCTTTTTTTAAAATTTTCATATATTTTAAGCCAATTTTTTTTGATTTTTTGTCATGCCCAAACCCCCACGTTTCCCCCCGGGTTGAGTTTCCCCTTTTCCTTGGGAAAAGTGTTTTTAGGGGTGGATCCGCCCAGTGTCCATTTTCTCTTACCCCCCCCAAATTTATGGTTCTAAAGCAGGGGATTGGATTTTAAAATGATTTCCTGTTACGGGACACGGAAAGGGTTGGGGGGGGATTTAAAAAAAGCCCATGAACTTTTCCCCTGGGGGGATCATGATAAACCAAACTTTTTTCCCCAATGGGAAGCCCTCAAATGGTCAACGAGGCTTTCTGTTTAAAAACCACGGCACCCGTTTTTAAAAAGGGCCCCCCGTTGGGCCTGCCATGGTGAAAGCCCTTCAGAAGGGGGGCCCGGGTGTTGGGGTCCCAACATAAAAACACTCCTCTAAGGTGTGTGCAGGATTTTCCTGGTGGCGGTTGGGAAGTTCGGGTTTTGCTCGACCCCCTCTTGGGGGCAGTTTTTTCAGCTCCCCGGAGCAAATTTTCTTTTGAATATGGAAAATAAAAGTGGACTTTCCTTCGGGCCCCAGGGCCCCCGGGGGAGAAAATGGCGCAGTTTTTTTTAAACCTAGTTTTAAAAGGCCCAATTGGGTTGGTTTTGCACTTATCTGAGGGGGATAGGGGGATTTTTAAGCTTCTTTTACTTAAAAACCCTATAAAATTCCCTGCCCCCACCCCTCTTCTTTTCCCAATCTCGGACTAAAACCCCCCTTCCCCTTTTCAGGGGCCCCCATCTGAATTTATACCAAGGGCCTTGGAGGACCCTTTCTCTGAGGCGGAGTTGGAGGCTGTTGTTAAGGTTCCCAAAGGGGGAAAGACCCTCTGGGCCTGACGGCTTAAACAAACCCGGTTTTTTTAAAAACCCCCCTCCCTTTCCCCTCTCCTCTTTTTATGTTTTGGACTTTTAATAGGTCTGGGGCCTCCCCCCCTTTTTCCCCGTGGGTTCTACGTTGGCCCAAAATTTCAGTTCTTCCTAAAGCGGGGAAAAAGCCCCTCAGGTTTGCGGGATTTATGGCCCACCCTTCTTTTAAATTTTGGCCCTTTAAAAAAATATACTCTAAAATTGTTAGAAAAACCGTTTGAACCCGTATTTCTCCCCTGATTCCCCCGGGACCAGGGGGGTTTGTTCGGGACGAGGGGCCCCGGGGAAAACCCCCTCAAGCCCCTAGTTATTTTTTCCGGGTTTCCCCCGACGCAGGGGGGCCTCATGAGGGGCCCTGTCTCTCGTTTCCCTGAAAAAGCTTTTTTTGACGGGATTCTTGGGCTAAATGTCCTCTACGCGGGAAAACCCATGGGAAATTTTTGGCCCCAAAAAATTTACGGGGGAAAATTTCTCGCTTTTAAAACCCCAAAAAACCCCTTCCGCTAAGGTTAAAAATCAATGGTCCCTTTCGGACACTTTAAAGTTACATAATGGCCCCGAGGGCAGGGTTGCCCCCTTTCCCCCAAAATTGTTTGTTCGGGTTTCAGGGAAACACTGTTCATCCCAAATACTAATAATCCAGACATAAAGTGGGGTTATTTGATCGGGAGAGGGGAAATTTTAAAAATGTCCCCCCTTTCCCGAGATCTCCTGATATACTTTAACTAACCCTCACGTATCGTGCCCCCCTTTGGAGTCTGAACTGCGTTTTTCAGGGCGTTTTTTAAATTTTCAAAATCAACTAACTAAAATCTGAAGCTTTTAAAGTAACCCTTGACCAAGGTCAGTCCTCCCCTTTAAAAACCCTTTTTTTCCCATTTCTCCTGGCCATGAATGGCTCCCTTTATTGGGCCCCAAAAAACCCCTTTGAACCCTTCAGGTTTTTTTGATGTAACTTTCTTCCCATGTATCGGAATAAAAGTCATACTCTAAAGGGGGATGGGCCCAAAAGGGCTTTTCTTGGTTCGGGGGGAATGAAAAATTTTGAAAAATGTCTACCCTCCCTAACTTTTTGTACTTATTCCGGATGTCCCTGTTGCTATTCCACCCCTAAATTTTGGGGGCCCAATTTCAGGTTGTTTTTTAAGGGATTTCATTTGGAAAAATTTTTGGTGCCCCAAAAAATCAGGGGAAAAGTTTTTGGGAACGGCTAAAGGGAGGGGAGGAGCGGGTTTTCCGGGAAATGCAGACTCAAATCCCGGCTGCTGAAAATTTTGCACGTTTCTTAGACCTATTACAAAACCCCATCATAAAAATATGGGGGAAAAAATATATTTGCCCAAAACGCTATGTCGGCAACCCCTAATTTTCTCTCCCGGGGGCTCGGGTTCCCTTGTTCTCTGAAAGCAAACCATTTCTCCCTTACCCCCCTCCATACCCTCACCAAATAGGGGAAAGTCTGTATTTCCCGAGAATTTTGGGGGGACCTTAACGGGTACTGTTTCCGGTCTCGGTTTAACCCTGCTTTCCCGGGGGGGGTTTTCTCGGGAAAATCTATTTCGGGGCTTTTCTAATTTTAGTTCCCCTTTTTAAAAATCTTTCCCAGGAAAAGGGAGTCTACTTTCCTTTTTCTAACACCCTAAAAGGTCTTTCCCCCTCCTTAGGAATCTTTTGAATCCCTGAAGCTTCAACATTTTTTTAAACTCCCCCAATTGGAAAGGGCTGATTTGCCCAAAACCCGCTTTCCCCTTTTGAGGAAAACTTTGTATAAATTTAACTCCCTAAACACCTGGGTTTCTTTGGGATTTACTTTGGCGGGTTCTGACTAATGCCCCTTTTCCCTTCCCTATTTTTGAGGGTGGGAAGGGGGAATTCCCAACGGACTTTTTCGGAGGGCAAGGGCCCAGAAGTGCTTTTATCTTACGCAAAAAAGCTGTCATAGTTGCAAAGCGGCAAGAGACTAGTTTCAAGTTTTTGGCCCTAGGGGGGTACGGGGGTGCCGGTTTCTTGCTCCAAAAATTTGGTTTTTCCCCAATACCCCTGACCCCTTTTGGGGAGTTTTAATAAGGAGGTGGGAAACCCCATGTCTCATATATGGTGGGGGGGGCTCATTTTTTTAAGGGATTTCGGGAGGAAGGTGTTAGGGACGTACGAGATTTTTTTTTTTTTTAACCGACATCGTTTAATTCCTGGACCCCCAGAGCCCAAAACTTATTTATGTTTAATTGTTCTCGAATCTTCCTTATAAAAATTTCTCTGTTAGGACCTGTTAAAAAGCCGCAAAAACGGTCTTTCCCACCCCATTTTGGCGTCAAACACTCCCCCTTCTTGTCAGGTGGGTTTGATGAGGTTGCATCGACATTTGTTGGAGGAACTGATTGCCACGTTCTCATGAGGACGCAATGAGGGTTTTTGGTTTCTTGGGGACCCTGGACGGGAAAACCAGTCCCTTTTTCCTGGATTCAAAGGCCCCTTTTGGGGTTAGCGGCCTGGGACCCCCTTTTTGGTTTTTGCCCAAATTTTTTCTTTGCCCCTATCATGGGTTGGAATGCCTGGGCCCTTCCGGGACGGGTTTCCCCCCCTCCCCCCTTCCTTCCCCTGCTTTTGTTTTTTGCTATCATTAAAGTTTTTTGGGGGGGAAATTTTTTTCCTTTTGTTTTTTTTTTTTTCCTTTGTTTTGTGTGTAGTTAGTCTGTTTTGACAATTTGAGTCACATTTTCTGAGTCGTAAAAATTTCCCTTTCTTGGGTCGCTTCCCTTCTCCTTTGTCGGAGGGTAATTGGTTTTCAAAATCCAGATTTTCTGCAAGGGTTGTGAGGCTTTTATAGTAAACTTTCATAAGTTGTTTGGTTTTTTTAATGGCTTTTTATCAGTTTGTTTTAAGGCTGTGTTTTTTTTTCATTTTTTATATTGTTTCAAGCATGGTTTATTAGAGTGTGTTTTTAAAGTTTTTTTGAAAAATTTTTTTAATTAAAAATTTTTGATTGGAAAAAGCAAAATTTTTCAGGGGTTTTTTTCCCTTGTGCAGTGATGCTGAGGAGTTGGGGCGGGTTTTATTTTGGGATTTCGCAGAAAAAATTTGTGACAGGGGCCGGCGAAGGGGGGGGAGGGGGAATTAGGGTGGGGGGGGCATTTTTTGGGGAAACGAGGGGGGGGGGGGGACCCTTGGCTGTACTCGCCTAGGGCACCAAAATGCCTTGTCCCCGGTGCTGCCATATAGAGGACCACTTGTGTCGACACCAGTTCCCGATTTTAACCCACAAAAACCCCCATTTTTAGAAAAACCCCATAGGGTTCAGACACCAGCTAAAGGGATAAACCCACAACCCCCCCTATTGAGACCACATAGTGGTAAAACACCAGCTAAAGGGATAACCCACAACACTTTCCAATAGGGCCACATAGAGGGGTTTAGACACCAGCTCCCGGTTTTAAAACCCACAAACTGCCAAAATAGAGAAAACCCTAGAGGTCAGCCCAGCTCGGGGATAACCCACAAAAACCGCCATTTAGAGAAAAAATAGAGGTCAGACACAAGCTCATTTTAAAAACCCTAAAAACACCCCCAATTAGAGACACATAGTGGTCAGACCCCAGCTAAGGTTTTAACCTACAAAAAACTGCCATAAAAGACCACTTTGAGGTCGGACCCCAGCCCCGGGTTTAAAAACCCTAAACACCCCCCCAATTTTAAGGACCAAATAGAGGTCAGACCCCAGCTCAGGTAAAACCCTAAAAACCACCCCCAATAGAGACCCACTTTTGAGGTCAGAAAACCAGCTAAAGGTTTTAAACTAAAAAACACGCCATATAGAGACCCCATAGGGGCCCGACAACCAGCCGGGTATACATACAACACCCGCCTTTTAGGACCCTTTGTGGTCAGGACCCCAAGCTGGGTTTAAAACCCTACAACACTGCTATATAGGACCCCTTGGGTGGTATGAAAAAAATTTAAAGACTCTCGGTTTCCCCATTTTTTGGGATAAAAAAGATGTTAAGCTCCCCAAAGATTTAAAACGTGATCTCAAAAACGGGCCCCGGTTTCCCATGTAGTGTGGGGAGCTTAAACATCTTTTGTGTACATGTATAATTACATGTGTGCCAAAAAGCCCTGCCCGTGGCACCCCAAGGGGTTTTCATACGTTTTTTCAGAAATGTTTTTTGGGGTGGGGGAAAAAATACGTTTTACTTGGGTTTTAAACCCCTTGATTTTAACCCATAGGGGGGGGGGGGGTGCTTCCCTTTTTGGGGTTTTTTCCCCCGCCCCTCCACAGGTTTTTCTTAAAAAAGGGGAGCTTGCAGGTTGGGTTTTTTTTTATTTTTTCTTTTGAATTAAAGGAGGTCGGTTGACCCAATGGGGAGGCCTGTTGGGCCCCCCGATTGGAGGTAAAGATTAAACAAAGGACTGGGCCCTTTTTTTGGGGTTCCCCGTTTGAAAATCGTGGGGGGGCTTAAAAAATTTTTTTTGATCAAAAAAATTTTGAACGAGGTCTCAAAGGTTTTTTTTATGTATTGATAGATAGCATAAAAGCTTTTTGGGATTTAAAGTAGTGTTTTTTGCCCTTTTTTCCTTTGTGGTCAGAACCAGCTTAGGTATTTCCCCCCAAAAACCGGCCCTATAGGGGACCACATAGTGGTTTAGCACCAGCTCTATACAAACCCACCCAAAACCGGCCTATTTCAGACCCGTAGTGGTTTAGGGCACCGTCAGGTATAACCTACAAAACCCCCCAATATAGAGACTACATAGTGGTCGACACCAGCTAAAGGGATTTAACCCACAACCCGGGTTTTATTGAGCCACATAGAGGTCAGGCACCAGCCAGGATAACCCACACACCACATAGGGGGCGAAATTTTTTTGGGCAGGGAAACCCGCTCGAAAATAATCTACCCAAAACCGCCATAAGAGGGCCACATAAATGGTTTTAGACAAAAAGCTCAGGTAAAACCTAAAAGGGACCACAAAATAGAGATTACTTTGAGGTCAGACACCCGTCAGGTATTTAAACCCCAAAAACAAGCAAATATTGAGCAACATTGTGGGGCAGACACCAGCCCCAGGTTTAATAAAAAACCGCTATAAGAGACCACATTGAGGTCTGGGGGGGGGGACGGCCCGGTATTAAACCTACACCACCCTTTAGGGGACCGCATTTGTGGTCAGACCCCCAGCTCCCGATATTTTTCTATACCCGCCCCTTAAGAGGGCCCCCCTGCTGGACCCGACAACAGCTAAAGGGGTTTTTTCCTAAGCACCACAAAATTTTGAGATCAATTTGGGGGTCAGACACCGCCTTAAAGGGATAAACCTACAAAACACCAATAGAGACACCAAAAAAGGTGGCACCCCGCCCCAGGTACAACCTACAAACCCCCCATATAGGGGGGACCCATAGAGGTCAGACCCCCAGTAAAGGGATAACCCACAAAACCCCCCAAAATAGGACCAATAGAGGTCAGAACCAGTCAGGTATAACCTACAAACCCCCCCATATAGGGGACCACATAGACGTCGCACCCGCTAGGTATAACCCAAAAACCCAAACCCCTATAGAGCCATTTGGGTCGGGCACCAGCCCCCAGGGAAAAACCTCAACCCACCCTATAGAGGGGCCACAATTTGACGTCAGACAAACCCCGTCCCGGGATAAAATTTTAAAAACCACCTTAGAGACCCCCATAGAGTCAGACCCAGTCAGGTATAACCTACAAAACCCCCCATATAAAGACCCCAAAAAAAAGGGCAGAAACCCAGGGTCAGATAAAAACCTACAAAACCGCCATATACAGACCAAAATAGTTGTCAGACACCAGCTCAGGTATTTCCCCCCAACACCCCCATTACAGACACCCAAAAAGTGGTCAGACACCGCCCCAGCTAAATACAAACCGCCTTTTAAAAAACCACATAGTGGTTGGGCACCCGCTTTAGGTATAAACCCACAACCCGCCCTATAGAGGACCAATAGGGTTAGAACCAGCTTTAGGGATTTTTCCAAAAACCGCAATTTTAGAGCCCCAAAAAGTGGTCAGGGCCCGCTCAGATATAACCTACAAACCGCCATTTTTACAGAAACCCCCCCCCCCCCCCCAATTTGTGGTCAGGCACCAGCTAGGGATAAACCCACAACAACCCCCATATAGAAAACCAAAAAGAGGCAGACACCAGCTCAGGTTAATCCCACAAATACCGTTATTTTAGAGGACCACCCTAGTGGTCAGACACCAGCTCAGGTATAACCTAAAGCTTCCCCAATATAGAGTCAAAATAGTGGTCAGGGCCCCCAGCTCCCGGTATAAAACCTACAAAACCGCCCTATAGAGACCAATTGTAGTCAGGAAAACCAGCTTAGGGATTTCCTTTAAAAACCGCTATAGAGGGGCCACATAGAGGGCGACAAAACCCGCTAGGTATTTCCTCCAAACCCCCATATAGAGACCCCATAGTGGTCCCACACCGTCGGATCACATAACTTACAGGAATTTCAGCAGGGGATCCAAAATAGAAGTTTAAAAAAACCATAAAATCGGGGGTCAAGGAGATGTCCTATTGATGAGTCGTTCTTTTTCTTAGGGTTGTTCTTTTTCTCTTTTTTTCTCAATTTCCCCATTTCCCCCCCCCGCCAAAGATGACTTTTTTCCGGCCACAACTACAACCCAAAAATTTAGAATCCTCATTTTTTTAAACAACCCCTTTACCCCATTTTCCAAACCTTTTTTTCAAAATTTCAGGGGCAGGGAGAGCGGGTTTCAAAACCCCTTTAAAATTTAAAACACCCAAACTCCTTTAAACGGTTGGGGGTGGGGAGAGGAAAACCCCCCGGAGATTATGCTAAAACTATGGGGTGCTTCCCCCCACAATTATATTTCAGGTAGGTAGGCAAGGCCCCCCCGGGATTTTAGATTTGGCCCATTTTGGTAGGGAGAACCCCCCCTGGATAAGTTGGTTAGGCTGGCCCCGGTAGGTTGGTTGGGTAGGCCCAAGTTTTTGTTAAATTCGGCCCCGGGTGGGTAGGTATATAGCCCCCAAAGGGAGATAAGTAGGCCCCCAGTTAGGTTGGGGGCCCTTTTTAGGTAGGCTGTTGGGAGGTGTTGGGGGAGTTTTCAGTTTGTTAGGTGTAGGTAGGTGTTGGTGGGGCCCGGCGTGGGTGGAGGGGAAATAAAGCCCCCTTTTGGGTTTTTTTGCAGGTAGTCAGTGCCCCCCCTTTGGTTGTATGTAGGTTTGTCAGGGGGTCCCCTTTAGATAGTATGCAGGTAGTCAGGGCCCCCTTTAGATATTATGCAGTCAGTGCCCCCTTTAGTGGAGCCTGGTGTAGTTGGCGCGATGTTGTGATGTCATCACTCGCCCTATGTCACCACTACAAGCCGGCGCCTGGTAGGCTTAAAGGGGTTGTCTCATCTCAAAGTTTCATAGGATGCATGAATGAAATTATACTGCTTTGCTCTGTCACTTCCTGGTCAAGCTGTCTGTAATTAGCAAATGAGCTCCATGTATTCAGACTTCTCTGTTTATTGAACAGGAATGAATCTTCGGGTCCAGCGCCATACAGTGAAAATAATCCAAAATTTATTGAAGTGCTTTAAGATCCATACAATGGAAGGTACAAAACAAGTTAAAATCAACCGACGCGTTTCGGGTGCAGGAGCGCACCCTTATTAAATTTCAATACATTTTGGATTATTTTCACTGTATGGCGCTGGACCTGAAGATTAATTCCTGTTCATTTATCCATGTGGAGGCCTGAAGTCGAAGGCCAGGAAACCGGACGCATATCATCAGTGTATATCTGAAGGAAAGAGTATTTGAAAATAAAGACCCAAGGTCTGATGCGTGCTACATTTTACTCTTAAGAAGGACTTTTGTGTTTGTGCATTTCTCTGTTTATTAGTCTAGATTAAATAAATTGCCTTCTAGTAGGTCTGGAGAAGCTTTTGAGGTAATGTAAAAGTAGTAATTACTGTCTTTTGTCTGAAACATCAGATAACACACAAGCTCTGGACCTGTGTGATGACTTCACTCCCTGCTATCAGATAAAACAAACAGCAGGGGAGAAAAAGCACACAGGTCCAGTCACTTGGGAAACCAAAGAGCCCTCAGAAGGTGATAAAATCATCTGTAGCTCCTCAACAACAAAAAAATGAACAAAGCAATATATTTGGAAAACGTTTTAATTTAGTGTTCCCATAATTCAACTACTTGGAGCCCTGTCTAATGCTAACATTAGGACCAGGGGACCCGGAGCTGAGAATACAGGAATGCGGTAGCCGTGGCCTGGTCCACATTGTCCTTCTAGTCATATCACAGAATTCATGTGATATGTGTTAGACCGACCCCACACCCCAATCACCTCCATTCATGCACCCCTCTGTTCTGTGCCTCATCACCTAGATCATATCACCCTGTGTCCCCATCACCTCCGTCCTGTTCCCCCCTCATCACATCTCCATCATGTCCCCCCCATCACCTCCATCATGTTGCCCTATGTCCTCATCACCTCCATCATGTCACCCTGTGTCCTTATCATCCTCCTCATCATCCCCCCATCCTGTGTCCTCATCACCTAGATCATATCACCCTGTGTCCTCATCACCTCCATCATGTTCCCCTGTGTCCTCATCACCTCCATCATGTCCCCCCTCATCACCTCCATCATGTCGCCCTGTGTCCTCATCACCTCCATTATGTCCCCCTGTGTCCTCATCTCCTCTATCATGTTGTCCTGTGTACCCATCACCTCCATCATGTCGCCCTGTGTCCTCATCACCTCCATCATGTCCCCTGTGTCCTCATCACCTCCATCATGTCCCCCTGTGTCCTCATCACCTCCATCATGCCCTCTGTGACCTCATCACCTCCATCATGTCCCCCTGTGTCCTCATCACCTCTATCATGTTGTCCTGTGTCCCCATCACCTCCATCATGTTCCCTTGTGTCCTCATCACCTCCATCATGTCCCCTGTGTCCTCATCACCTCCATCATGTCTCCCTGTGACCTCATCACCTCCATCATGTCCCCCCCTCATCACCTCCATCATGTCCCTGT